>VDFB02379553.1:0-19499 GCA_007258455.2 Sequoia sempervirens | reverse complement strand
ATAATATATATATAGTTGTGGGCATGGCATCATCCCATAGAAACATAGGTATATATGTTAAATGTATTATGGATCTAACCATTTCAATGATTATTCAATTTTCATTTCAAGTGCATAATTTTGTTGGGGAGAACAAGGGTTAGTTAATTCTCTTAGTATCCCACATAAAGCACAAAAATTATCAAATTATATATATATATATATATTTCCATTATTAGTCTCAAGAATTTTTACAATAGGAGTAATACAAATAGAGGAAATATAACACTCTGGAAACATAAAAACTATATGGCATAAAAAAAGATTTTGAATGACTAGTATAACAACCACAACAATTTTGAAAATTTGATAGAATTAATAGCTAGGAAAATTTCCATTGGTTTGGACTTGATTGTTAGGATTAGGTGGATGTATATGCTACAAGGATGAGTCCCAATAATGTAATATATAAGGGGAAGAAGATATGGTGAGGATGGAATGCTAGTAAAGAAACCTCCAAAGTTCCAAAACTCTAACAACCTACAAAACCAATGGAAAAATACTCCTACAACTGCATATTTAAAAAATTACATTATGATAAAATTGGTTGTATTTTCTTAGATCATGTAGGGTACACCATAGAACTAACTTGAACAAAATTTTAGCTTAGGATAAAATCAGTTGTATTTTCTTAGATCTATTATCAAAGGTAAGTCAACACCAATCCAACACAATGTAAGAGCAAATAGAGTGAGACTTGCAAAAAAAATTGGACACATTGTTGGGTCCCAATAACCTCCATGTAAATGGGTAATAATAAAATAGTGATAATAATCAAGTATTTTCTTTATCTTTTATTATATCATACACATCTATAAATAATTATCTATTTAATCTATTCCCAATACCACATCAAATTTGATATCAATATACATATATTTTGTTTAATCTATTTCCAATACCACATCAAATTCGATATCAATATGCATATATTTTGATAATTACTAAAAAAAACTAATATACTAATTAATAAGACAACTGAAAAACATGCAAACTCAACCTAAATCATAATCTTGAATCTATTAGACAGAAAAAAATCCAAATTTAATAGAGAAAAAGATAAGAAATGATGTATTAATAAATGCAACCTAAACTTAAATATTAGTCTTATGTATTAGACAAAACAAAAATCTGAATTCTGTATAAAGAAAGGACAAAAAATTCATTATTAATATAAAATAAGAAATAAACTATTAATAAATGCAACCTAAAACTGAAAATTAATCTTATACTTATTAGACAAAATAAAGATCTAAATTCCATATAAAGAAAAAGACAAGAAAATAAGTTTTACTAAAGAGTAAACACTGCATCCTATTTTAATTTGACTTAAATCAAATAAAATCATTTG
The DNA here is from genome assembly GCA_007258455.2 of Sequoia sempervirens. Taxonomy (NCBI): domain Eukaryota; kingdom Viridiplantae; phylum Streptophyta; class Pinopsida; order Cupressales; family Cupressaceae; genus Sequoia; species Sequoia sempervirens. The sequence continues at coordinate 18,109 of VDFB02379553.1, read as the reverse complement.
AGTTATGATTCTACATCTTCAAATCCAACTATATATAGTTATTTATATATTAGATGTCTCTTGATTAGAAATTTTAGTGCCAATGCCAAAATTTCTCTCTCAACTGTCAAAGGCAGCCTGCTGGTGTGGACAAATTTTAGTCTAAATTGTCAACTTGACCTTTTAAAAAACATAATATGTAAGCAGAGAGTGCAGGCTTGGACTAAGTCAAGCATGACTTTATTTTGACCAGTCAAGATTGAATGGATGTGAACGCCCTAACTGGAAAATGTCCAATAACAAAAATATGAGCACCAGTTGGTATACCAACAGGGGTTTAATTTACATGGATTTAAATGACAAAGGGAAAAGATGGTGTGTTCTTTACTTGGTTGCCACTCCAGATAGAAAGCGCCAACTTATCTTCATAACAAACAATAAGAAGAGTACAAGTGAAAAAAGAAAAGTCAAGAAATTGAATAGATAAATACATATGGTAACAACAAATTCCTTATGGATTTATAAACGTTATAAGATATTAGTATTGCATACCGACCTACCCAACAAAAGCGAAAGGACCTCACAGCTGATTTCATCCTTGTATCTATATATACACACACAGAGAAACAGATTTTCACATCTCAGGTCACAAACAATTTGGCATAACTTATTTAGCCTGTTTAAGGTCACATCAGACTCTGGCAATGCATACTTTTTATGGCCGACTCCTGTTGCCACTTTTGGCATTGTGTTTCACTGTTCAAATTGTTTTAGGGAAACAATCCGTGATTACACGGCACTACAAATTCAACGTGGGTTATATGTTTCTATGAAATGAATTGAATGTTTTATTGTACAGGAAAGCATGAATTTATTTTATTCTGTTTTTTGCTCTAAATATCTACAGATCCAAATGAAGAATGTGACTCGTCTTTGTAATACGAAAGTTATCGTGACTGTCAATGGGCAATAGTCAGGGCCTCCAATACTTGCTCGAGAAGGAGATCGCGTGGTTATCAAAGTAACAAATTTTGTTAAAAACAATATCAGCATACATTGGTATCTCTTCTCCTGCAACTCAGCTATTTATATAATAAATGTAATAGCTCTAGGAAAATTTATCGTCTTGACAAATTCATCTTAAGTAGAATTCAGCACCAGCAATTCATCATGAGAAAAAATTAAGTAAAATTCACCACCAGTAATTCACCGTCAGAAAAAAGAATTATTTTCCATCTGTGAATCTCTCATGTATTACTTTAGCGGGTGCACCTAATGAATTCCTATGAATTGCTCAGGCATGGAATTCGGCAGCTTAGATCTGGGTGGGCGGATGGTCCCGCTTATGTCACTCAGTGTCCAATTCAAACCGGGCAAAGCTACGTGTACAACTTTATTATCAAAAGGCAGAGAGGAACACTGTGGTGGCATGCCCACATCTCATGGTTGCGAGCAACCGTGCATGGTCCCATTATCATCTACCCAAAAAGAATGATTCTTACCCATTCCCTCAGCGATCCCAGGAAGTGCCCATTGTTTTTGGTATGTCTTTCAGTACTCGCTGATAATGTGTTGTCGTTGTACATTAGTCTTAAATTTAAAATGAAAATACTGTTGTTGCGTTGCGAATTGCAGGGGAGTGGTGGAATACAGACACTGAGGCTGTTATCAATCAAGCAATGCAAACTGGGGCGCAAGCTAATGTGTCAGATGCGTATACCATGAATGGACTCCCTGGACTTATGTATAACTGCTCTGCCAACGGTGAGGATGGATTAATAAAATGAATGAACCATAAACAGACTGGTCTTTATTTTTTCGTTTTCTTAAATGTAACAAAGGTCTCCCGTCTAATGCAGATACATTCAGGCTCAAAGTGATCCCTGGGAAAACTTACCTACTTCGTCTAGTTAATGCTGCGCTCAATGGTGAATTGTTTTTCGGTATCGCCAACCATACTTTGACTGTGGTAGAAGCGGATGCTGTGTATGTTAAGCCTTTTCAAACCAATGTTATTCTTATCACACCCGGCCAGACTACCAACGTCCTCTTGACAGCTAAATCTCAGCCACCCAACGCCACATTCCTCATGTCCTTTCGCCACGGGAACAGCAGCATTTGATAACTCAACCAGTGCTGGAGTTTTGGAGTATGTTTCCAATGTGACAGCAGTTAACTCGTCATCATCCTCTCTTCCTATGATGAAACCCGTGCTTCCAGCCCCGAATGATACCTCCTTTGCTGCCAATTTTAGCCAAAAGATGAGAAGGTTGGGCAACCCAAAATTTCCAGCAGCAGCTGTTCCTCAGAAGGTGGATAGACAGTTCCTATTCACAGTGGGGTTGGGGCTGAATCCGTGTCCCCAAGGACAAACATGTCAAGGCCCTAACAACACCAAATTTACAGCCTCCATTAACAACATATCCTTTACTCTTCCCACCACTGCTCTTCTTCAAGCATACTACTTTGGCCAGTCGAATGAAGTTTACAATACCACTTTCCCTGACAATCCGCCATTTCCTTTCAACTACACGGGCACGCCTCCTAACAACACACAAACCCTCAACGATACCAGAGTCGAAGTGGTTCCCTTCAATACTAGCATACAGCTAGTTCTGCAGGACACCAGCATTGTGACCTTCGAGAGCCATCCTCTGCATCTGCACGGCTTCAACTTCTTCGTAGTGGGTCAAGGTGTGGGAAACTACAATTCAAGCACTGACCCCTCTAACTTTAATCTGGTGGATCCTCCCGAGAGAAACACAATTGGAGTTCCCAGTGGAGGTTGGGTGGCTCTCCGATTCCTAGCTGATAATCCAGGTATATTTACTATCATCACTAAATGCTAGCTTCAATCGCTCATTTGGTATAATAATATTGTTCTTGTTTCACATGAATATTATCCAACCCAATGTATGTAATTGCAGGAGTATGGTTTATGCATTGTCATCTCGAGCTGCATACCAGTTGGGGATTGAAGATGGCATGGATTGTTTTAAATGGAAATGGAGGCAGATCTCAATCTCTTCTTCCTCCTCCCAAAGATCTTCCCTCCTGTTGATCGCTTAACCTATTCCTTCAAATTCACCATGCACCATATGCTTATTTTTCTAATTTTCACTGCTACCAATTTTGTGCCTGTTCAACTTAGCATCCGAAGAAGAAAGTGAATATGTCTGTTGTGTTCTCTAATATACTCGAACATGCAATATAAGAGGTACATCCTATTATAAGGGTAAATTTTGTATTGTTTCAAAATTTTAAGGTACTTATTTATTATTGCATTTATTTAAGATTTTTTAATATAAAATAGAAATTTAAATGTGTACATCTTTAAAACTTATATTCTATATAAAAAGATTATTTTAAGGTTTCTTTAATGTTAAGATGAATTTTTGTTATAGTATATGAGATTTAGCAATTTATATGATGAGTTTTTCTTCAATAAACCATAAAGTATGTGTCACAACTCAATTAAATATTTATTGGTTTGCAAATAATTAATAAGCCATGTCATTTTCCCTAGATTTAGCCTCATCCTTTTTCATCTCATGTACTTCACCACCTTCTTGTTGAAGAACTTTCTCCACACTCGATGTTGGTAGGAACTATTTATATGTAATTGGATTATGAATAAGATTGGCATGGTTGTGCTTTTTCTACATAAATACAATGAAGATGTTTGAACCATTTTATACATTGATGGTTGTGTGTCAATCTACACCTCTAAGTTTTTTCTATATCGCCTTGTGCTACATCTCATGCCAATCATTTTATGCTAATACATATGGATAATGCTTTAGTCATATTACTAAACAAATTAAATGGTACCCTTTTCAAACACTTTGAATTCTTTTATAATAATAATAGAATGGTTATCATTTTTTAATATATTCTCTAATGGCATGAAGACTTATATGTGAATCTTTGCAATCTTCATGTAGTATCATGCTTTTTCAAGGAAAGTGTGCATCTCATTTGTTATCTCTGGTACATCTAGTTGAAGGATGAACTCTATCTTTGTGGGTGGTCATGATTTCAATCTTTTAAAATAGCATTTCTTCATATGTTGTAAAATACTATCATAAATGTATAATTTTCAAATTTTAAAATAATATGTTGGTGTAAACACCTTAGATAATTAGGCATAATTATTGAACATGATTTAGTAATACTATAAATCATCTAGTTTGTTAATTATTATAGTTTCTAATTACAAAAGCAAGGGAAAGGGCCCCTAAACCCAAACAAAGAACAACCAACAAGCCATACAACCAATAGAACTACCACCACAAAACTCTATCTTTGTGGGTGGTCATGATTGCAATCTTTAAAAATACCATTTCTTCATATGTTGTAAAATACTATCATGAATGTATAATTTTTAAAATTTAAAATAATATGTTGATGAAAACACCTTTGAAAATTAGGCATAATGATTGGACATGATTCAATAATACTATAAATCATCTAGGTTGTTAATTATTATAGTTAATCCTCCATTTAAGACAAAATTTTGTTCCACCTTGAAAATAAAGTTAACAAAATACTCCATGGCATTAGTGGGCTGACCCACTTTCATCCATATTGGTATCTTGTATGTCTTGATGTAGTTCTAATATTTTTATAAGTCTTGTGAATGCACACTATTAGATGCTCTAGCTAAATCTAGTCTAATAATTCACAATAATTATACAAAAGATAGATGAGGCTTCCACTAAAAAGCCTTAATGTAGAGACACGTGATGATTTATTGTAGAAATTAGGATCTTAGGTTACTAATAATTACAAATAAATATAAAATAAATAAACTAAGAATCACAAGATACACGTACTAAATACATTACATAATATATACATGGGAAAACTATTGTAGTTAAAAAACTAGATAAAGCCTCATTCCATTATAAAACACATAAAGAATAGTCTCTCAAAATATAGACCAATTATGGAGAGAATTTCTTCTTATTTTGACATGGTCAATAATACCTCTTGTGCATAAACATAGAATTCATTATTAATTTCCAAATTGTTATTCCCTTTTAATCAGAAAGAATCCCCTTAAATATAAACTAGAAGGGTTATTTGTCACACCCATTCAAAACTACCATTTATAAATAATTAATAATATATAATAAATAAATAGTTAAGAATATGTGGAATCAATTTTTTTCCTTTTTGTTTAGGGATGGAAATAGATGTAGGAATCCCAAAGATTTTATGATGAGAGATATTATGTTATTTATTTGACCATTTTTCTAATGGAGTTGGATAACACAAGGAATGTCTAGGAACTCATTTGATAATATATATAGTTGTATGCATGGCATCATCCCATAGAAACATAGATATATATGTCAAATGTACATTATGGATCTAACCATTTCAATGATTATTCAATTTTCATTTTAGCTGCACAATTTTGTTGGGGAGAACAAGGGTTAGTTAATTCTCTTAGTATTCTGCATAAAGCACAAAATTTATCAAATTATTTATCTATATATATATATATTTTTTCATTATTAGTCTCAAGAATTTTTACTTTAATCCTCTTAGTATCCCACATTTCTTTGAGGCATTTTTTTCAAATAGCTCATTGCCTTGTCTATGCTACTGTTTACTATTATACTTTGATATATTTTTTCCCCAAATCTAATCCCATCCTCCATCTTCATCCTTAGATCATGTTCTTCCAATCCAAAAGTTTATTTCTAATCCATCATCATAATTTCCATCCTCAAACCAATCTTTCTTCTTCCAATCAATCATCCATTGTGTCTAACCATCTAATTTATCCTCCATCCAACCTAATCTATTCTAATCCACCTTCATCCATTCCAACCAACCCCAACCATATTGATGATGATGAGGATAGTCGTTTTGACCAACCCAAATATAATCCCAATGATGATAATGAGAGCATTGTGGATTGCCTTGAATCCACTTTCAATAGACAAAATGCTCTAATTTTCCACCAATCCCCCATCCAAAGCTCCCCTCAAGTCCCATCCATATCATCCCCATCCACCACCACTAATTTTATCCTCACCTGGACTACTTCCATAATTATAAGGATGTCATGCTTAGATGTCTCCTTGGAATTGGTTCTAAACTTCCATCCTCCCTACCTTCATCCAATCCAATCCATCTCCTCTTGCTTATCCTTCCCCTTCCTTTGATAAGGGAAACCAATCCTTTAGAAAAAATTCCCCTTAAAATCCTTTTCAAGGTCCTCATCCTCAATTTACCAATCCATGGAAGATTCCACCTCTTATTTCGCTTATTCATATCCTACATCCTTAAAATCTACATCACCCCAATATTACCAAGAAAATTCATTCCATGTCTCTCAATAACTTCCTCCAAGGACTATTTGCAAAGGTGGTTGTTTTCCCATACAAAAACAAAGTGGTGCAATCTCCCCATATCATGCATCCACCTTCATCACCCCCACATCAAGATAAACCCTAATGCCCTAAATCTTATGAATCCCCTATCAATCCATCTATCCAAGTTGAAAATCCTATAAAAACTTCCTCCCTCATCACACCATCCATATCAAATGAACTATGTCTATCTCCTAATCCAAAGCATGCTAACATAGATTCCCCTCCATATAAAGATTAAAGAAACTCTTCTCCTCCATCATATGATCCCCTTACATCTCATGATCCCATTTCCAAACAAGAACAACATATCCCTTCCATCTCATCTAATGATACCTTACCATCTCAAGAGCAAGATATCCATTCATCCCCCTCTCACAATCCCCTCTCCCCCACTTCATCTAATGACATCCTTCTGTGTTCAAATAGAAGTACATCTTCCACTCCATTGTATGATCACTCTCTAAATCAAGGTCAAATTACACCTTCCACCCCATCTAATGATCCTCTCCCTCTCATGATCAAAACACTCTTCCCTCTTCATGTCATGATCCACATCTATCTCATAACCAAAACCACACTATACTATCCACCCCATCCCATCATAATAGCATAAACAAGGAAATGAACTATTTGAAAAAATGCCTCAAAGAAATGCAGTCTCATGGCGATGGAATTCCATGAAAAAAAAAGTTTCATGGAATTCCATCACCATGAGACTGCATTTCTTTGAGGCATTTTTTCAAATAGTTCACTAACTTCTCTATGCTACCACATTTTTTATACATGTCTACCAAATCATTTTATCAAACAGTTCACTACCTTGCTGCTATGGATAAAAGCCTAAAACAGGTGCTTTCAAAAAAGCTATGGATAGGGAAAATAGTAAGCATAATAGTAAGAAATATATAGTTCAATAAGTACTCAAAATTTTGTTGATTATCTCATACATTATAAGCCATGACCTACATCACTATTCTAGTTTTCATGATTGAATAATTTGTTTTTTTAATATTTTTAAATGATGCAAGTAGAAACACCTCCTAATAATGATAGAGAAATGCAACATGGTGTATTTTCTGCAATAGACAGCTCGATGGCTCTCACAAGGGTATGAGGAAAATTAGTAAATTTTAAATTACATTCATTGTTATAGTTGTTTATTATTGAAAAATCAAATGAGTATTGATTCTTAGTTTAATTTTTATTTGGATGGTTTCTATACAACTTTGGCATGCCATAGCCTAAGCACGCCACTCTTACATTAGAGGAGAGAGATCATTTGCAAGAGGTAAGTGATTATTTTGTTAAATATTTCATTTTTTTATAATATAATTTCTATATATTAATGTGTATACTTTTTATTGTAATAGTTAAAGCTCCACGATGAACTAAATAGGAGGAGTAGCCACCGAGTTTGAAGTAGACCAGTCTCGTGTACGGATCTCCATCCCCTTGACGATCAAAGGCTACGCATGATCTATTTTCTACACTTGGAGGGGAATTAATTTTTATTGGGGTCCTTTGTTCTATTCCTATATGGCATTTGTGCACATATATTTTGCATTTCATATACTTGGCATTGTATGCCTATATGGCATTCTTGTAAGTCTATATGGCTATTTTGTATATATATGTTATAATTATATCGACATATATTGATGTATGCCTATATGGTTGTTTGGTTAATACACATCTTTTTTATTGATGGTGCCCATATTTTCATTATAAATCCATGCTTCAATGGATATTTGTAGATGGTTTACTTCAAATATTTAAAACCCAAGTGTATTACATGCTTTCTCTATATACTTCATATTTTCATGTGTATGCTTCATGCTTTTGGTGAATACATCATGTATTATGTGTATTTGAATGTGTATGCTTCATGCTTCATGTGTATACACCATGTGTTCACATGTATGCTTCATGCTTATAGTGTATACTTCATGTATTACGTGTATTCATGTGTATGCTTCGTGCTTCCTATGTATACTTCACTATTTACCATTATTCAAATGTATGCTTCATGCTTCCTATGTATACTTGTTGTGTTCATGTGTATGCTTCATGATTTTTGTTTATACTCCATGTATTATGTCATTGAAGAATTCGATCAAGAATATAACTAAAGGAAATATTGCAAATAAATTAATTTAGGTTCTCACGAATAGTGATGATATGAATTTGGTTGTGACTTTTCAAAGGCGAAAAGTTGTGACCCTTCGAATAGGAAAGACTATGATCCTTTTATAATGATGGGAAGTGACCATGCATGGCATAGATTTTCCCACCCAGATGTGTTGGTGCTAACTATTTGGCCCCATGAAGAACAAAACAAAAAGTAGCCTACTTTGCAACTTTACACTACATGCATCTGACAGTTTTTGGGGCATCAAAAAACTTTCACCATGGGAAAATGACTTGGAGCTATCAGAAACCAAGAGAGGTTATTGTAGAGAGGCCCTACATGATTCCATAGCTTCAGGAAAAACATTTGTAAGTACCACATTTTCTAAGTAATAGCTGACCAATTTTTTTTTCCTTTTTGCACTTTGGCCTCTTAAGAGAAATCATGGGTGCAACGTAGCTCAAACTAGTCTGGGATGTTTGGGTGTTAAAAAATACCTTGTCTAGCATAAACCCACCCATTCGAATGTGTTGGAACTATTGGTTCTATCATATGACAAATAGAATGAAAGTTAGACCACTTTGCAACTTTACACTACATCCAACTGACGGTTTGTCCATCAATTAAAAAATATTCACCACAATAAAATGATTTAGAGCTATCAAAAACTGAGGGAGGTTATTGTAGCAGCCCTATATGATCCTGTATCATCAGACATAATGTTTCTAAGTGACATGATTTTCGAGTAATCACTCGTCAAATTTTGTTGCCCTTTTGCACTTTGGTCTCTTAAGAGACTTCGTTGGTACAATGTAGCTTAGACTTTTTAGCATGTTTGGGTGCGAAAGATGACCTTTCCTAGCATAAAATTTCCAATCTAGATGTGTTGGAACAGTCGGTTTGGGCAGACGACGAATAGAATGAAAGCTACACCAACTTGCAACTTTACACTACATGCATTTGACCCATTTTCCATCAACTGAAAAATCAACACCATAGGAAAATGCCTCAAAGATATCAAAAAACAAAAGAGTTTATTGTAGAGGTTCTCCATGTGATCTCATAGCATCAGATAGAATTTTTCTAAGTGACATGATTTATGAGTAATCACTCATTAAAATTTGGTTGCCCTTTTGCACTTTGGTCTCTTAAGAGACTTCACTAGTACAATGTAGCTCAGACTATTCCGGCATGTTTGGGTGAGAAACAATAGCTTTCCTAGCATAAAACCACCCATATGGATGTGTTGGAATAGTCTATTTGGTCACACGATGAACAGAATGAAAGTTACACCAACTTGCAACTTTACATTGCATGCATTTGACCCATTGTCCATCAACTAAAAACTTGACACCACGGGAAAAAAACTTAGAGATATAAAAAATTGAGAGAGGTTATTATAGAGGGGCCCTACATGATCTTGTAGCTTTAGAATGTTTCTAAGTGACAGTTTTCAAGTAATCGCTCGTCAAATTTTGCTGCCCTTTTGCACTTTGGTCTCTTAAGAGTCTTCATAGATACAATGTAGCTCAAACTATTCTGACATGTTTGGGTGAAAAACAAGACCTTTAATAGCATAAAACTACCCATCTGGACATGTTGGAACTATCAATTTGGTCGGAAAACAAATAGAATGAAAGTTACACCACCTTGCAACTTTACATGCATGCATTTGACCCATTTTCCATCAACTAAAAACTCGACACCATGGGAAAGAACCTTAGAGATATCAAAAACTGAGAGAGGTTATTGTAGAGGGGACCTATGTGATTATGTAGCCTTAGAAAAAAAAATTATAAGTGACATGTTTTTTGAGTAATCACACGTCAAAGTGTGCTTCCCTTTTGCACTTTGGTCTCTTAAGAGACTTTGCGAGTACAATGTAGCTTAGACTATTATGACATGTTTTGGTTGCATGACAAATAGAGAAGAATCTATACATGCAAGTCTTCCTCAACTTCTCAAGAGCATGAAGAATCTCTTCATTCAATGCATTATCTATCTCATTCATTTTGGTTTTCTTCTTTTTCAAGTGTTTTCAAAGTAGACTAACCTCCTTTTCATTGATGATAAAATATTCTTATTATCTTTTAACTCCTTTTCCAAGTGGTTAATTTTAGTCTTTAGTTGTTTTTCTTCAATTTCAATACTTCCAACTATTGCTTTTGCATCTGTAACTTGACCATCCACAGATTTTTCCTCATCTCTACTGCTCTTGCCTATTAACACCCCCTATTATTCCTTTTCATGATCTTCCAACTTATTTTTCATATCTTTTAATTTGAGCTTTAGATCAACTACTCTATCATTAACGCTTCTTCCTTATCATCTATTTCTAGTTGTACCATGGACTTGTCTTAAGTTCAAGAATCTTTGACTTCAATTTTTTGAAAATCCACCTATAGCATCATCTCTCACTTTATTTTCTTACACAAATTATTACCAAATACAAAACCTCTTGATGTTTTCCATGTCTCCATTGCCATTCTCCCATTCCACATACTGCACAAGCACCTTCCTTAAAGCTTCTTGAGAGGAGGAAGAGTCTCTTAATTCAATACATTATATATCTCATTCACTTTGGTTTACTTCTTTTCAAGTGTTTTTAGAGCAAATTCCTTTTTTATTTCATACATTCTAGTACTTGCTACCTCCAGTTTTGCATTGTCATTTTCCCATTGCACATAATTCACACCATGAGAAAATGCTTTTCAAACATCTCATTTCCTTGTCTATGTTGTTTGATAAAATTCTTTGGTAGACAGGTATGGAAAATGTGGTAGCTCATAGACAAGGTAATGAATTGTTTGAAAAAATGCCTCAATAAATGTGGTCTAATGGTAATGGACATGAGACCACATTTCTTTGAGGCATTTTTATGAACAACTTATTTCCTTTTCTATGTTGTTTAATAAAATTCTTTAGTAGACATGTATGTAAAATGTGGTAGCATAGACAAGGCAATGAGTTGTTTTAAAAATGCCTCAAAGAAATGGCATCTCATGGTGATAAAATGCCTCAAAGAAATGTGGTCTCATGGTAATGTCCATCACTATGAGACCACATTTCTTTGAGGCATTTTTTCAAATAGCTCATTCTTTGAGGGTGTAGATGTTGTTTGATAAAATGTTTTGGTAGACATGTATGGAAAATGAGGTACAATAGACAAGGCAATGAGTTGTTTAAAAAAATGCCTCAAAGAAATTTAGTCTCATGGTCATGTCCACGTCATCATGAGACCACATTTCTTTGAGGCGACATCACCATGAGACCACATTTATTTGAGGTATTTTTTCAAACAACTCATTTCCTTGTCTATGGTGTTTGATATAATGCTTTGGTAGACATGTATGGAAAATGTGATAGCATAGACAAGGCAACGAGCTATTTGAAAAAATGCCTCAAATAAATGTGGTTTCATGGTGATGTCCATCACCATGGGACCACATTTCTTTGAGGCTTTTTTTCAAACAACTAAATGCCTTGTCTATGTGGTCTCATGGTGATGTCCACATCACCATGAGACCACATTTATTTGAGGAATTTTTTCAAACAGCTCATTGTCTTGTCTCATGGTGATGTGAACATCACCATGTAAAGAGACCTTGTTGTGTTTTCTCTAAATTTCTAGTTTGATGCTTGTAATTATGTTAAAAATTTTGCTTGCAAACCTCTTTATGTTGGTAAATGCTTTCAGTTTTTGTGTTTGTTTTTTCTTTTTAGTTCAACATCTCTTTTGGTCTCCACACTAATGATATAATAAGCATGCAATATAGGAATTCAAAATAAAGTTCACATAATACAATTGGAAACTAGACTTCCCTACATTACTTGCATTGCACTATAGCCATACAAATGAATATTAAACTCCCAACTATGACTGATACAATACTTTTAATATCAACCCTTTTTTAAAACACTTCTTATCAACATTGAGGTATACAAAAACATATTTAAATCCGATACAACAGGTTGATATGAAGGTTTATGAATATTTAAGGGACAATAATATTTAATAGTAGTTCAAATGTATAACAACAAACTTAATATTCATCTCCATAACTTTACCCTTCTATTTAGACCTAAAAACTAATTAGAAATGCATATAAGAGTGTCCAGACCTGGTAATAGCGACCTCCTAGGCTGTAATGAACTATTGATGCCTCTGGGATGATCTCAAACCCTCTAATAATCATAGAAATCTACTACATAGTGCCCATCCCACCAAAATATAACCACATGACCTCCAAGAATGGGGGATATATTCAAAACGATTCAATATGTGCCTCAACAATTATGCATATCATCTCCTAATTAGGGCGCCTGATAAAAACCATTATCATATGCCTCTTGCAGACCTCCAAAGGCAAACACGACCTAGCATAGTCTAATTTTTTAGTCACCCACACTCAGAAAATTGTGACTTCCTATTCTTTGTTCAGTTTCCTCTCAAAACGAACCATATAATGGATTTTATGATTGCAATAGGTGTGCTTAGGGTTCTTTCAAGGTAAGATGCCTTCACTTTGAAAGTTAAGCTCCAAAATACGATTGCAAGAAGATGCAAACTCTCAAAAAAACAAATCACAAAAATTTGATGACATTTCATTTTTCTTTCTTTCCTTTAGACATCTAACTCCAAACTTATTTGCACCAAAAAGTAACCTAAAACTTTGTAGATTACTATTAGGACTGATGTCTCACAGTCGATACAGGAGCTAAGATTCCAACCCACGACCAAGAAGGTTCGATATTTGTTCAGAGAAAAATGTTAATTCAAAAGTGCCTTTAAAAATTTAGCTTTCTCCATATTTTTCCATGATGCCCGATAGTGACTTATTTTCTTTTGTATTTTCCATTCAAAAATAATGTGACTTTTTACAGAGTAGGATTTTAAATATTTCCTAAGTCACTTTTTCAACATCAAATAAAGTGACTTTTATAAAGTACACTTTTAAACAAATATTTCATTAAATCATTTTTTACCCTTTTTGCTTAGTCACTTTATAAGAAGATAATTTAATTAATTACTTAATATCACATTATTAAAAGAATAATTTTGAACTTATGTGATAATTAAATAATTAAATAAATTATTCCATTTGTCTTCGACACTTGCCTTTGGGAATTAGAAAGGAAAAGTGGCATCCTGCTTAGCTAGCGAGAAGGGGACATTACAGTCCTCCCTTCCTGAAATTGCTTGTCTCCAAGCAATTGCAAACTCAGGTGTTGAAGAATCTGCTCATTCTCCCATGTGGCATCCTCGGCTAGAAAATCTTTCCATCTCACCAAATACTCTTTCACCACCATTTTCCTCAACCTCCTCTCTCGAGTGTCTACAATCTCCTCAAGGATTAGGACCAAGTGTCCCTCCTCATCCAACGGTGGGAGCTCTGAAGAAAAGGTAACATGTTGACCTAGTGCCTTTTTAAGGCATGAAACATGAAATACGTTATGAATCTTGCTGGTCTCAGGCAGCTCCAACTCATATGCCACTTCTCCAACCCTCATAATAATCTTGTATGGCCCATAGAATATGGGCTTGAGTTTCTCAACTCCACTCTTCTTAAGAGAAGACTGTCTATAGGGTTGTAAGCGAAGGTATACCAAACCAGCCACCTCGAAGTTGTGCTCAATCCTGTGTCTATCAGCATATGTCTTTTGCTGATTTTGTGCCAATTTGTAGATTATCTTTGATCGCCTCAAGATGGTTCCCACTTCTTGAATCCAATCCTTGGCTTTTGGAGCCCTACTATCACCAAAATCCATCTCCATAAATGAAGGTGTATCGTAACCGTACAAAGCCCTGAAAGGACTCATCCCAATGGACATATGATAAGTGGTATTATAACAATACTCTCCCAAGTGTAGCCACTTAATCCACGCCCATTGATGCCCTACAATGTAGTTGTGCAATACCCCTCAATCCATTTGTTTACAATCTCTGTCTTTTCATCTGTTTAAGGGTGATAACTCATTCTCAGAGTCAACTCGGTACCTGCCAATCTAAACAGCTCCTGCCAGAATGCACTCATGAATCTACTATCCCTGTCACTAACTATTTATTGAGGTAGCCCATGCAATCTAAAAATCTCACTGAAAAACAACTCAGCCACCTATGGAGCCCTATACTCAGTCAAAATAGCAAAGAAGTGAGTGTACTTAGTCAACCAATCCACCACCACAAAGATACTATCTCTCCCATGCACCTTAGTTAGACCTATGATGAAGTCCATAGAAATGCTCTCCCATTTTTGCTTTGGGATAGGCAATGGCTGTAGCAATCCGGTTGGATGTGTATGCTCTAACTTGTTATGCTAACAAGTCACACACTCCCTGACGTGTCTCAATACATCATCCTTGAGGCCCCTCCATGTGAACCTCTCTCTAACCTGTCTGTAAGTTTTGAAATAGCCCTGATGACCTACTAAGGGAGTGTCATGAGAAGCCTACAATATCTTCTCCTTCAATCTAGATTCTGGCACCAAGTAGATCCTATCCTTGTAGTAAATCACATCATCCACTACTCTGTACCTATCATCCTATATCAGTCCATCCATCAACTCACAAGAAAACTTATTCTTGGAGTACTCCAACAAGAAGAGGGACTTCCAATCTACAAAAATCTCTGAAAGTGAGCACGTTGAAGGTCTCCTAGAAAGGGCATCTACCACAAAATTATTCTTTCCCTTCACATACTCTATATCAAATTCATATGTTTGTATCTTGTTGACCCACTTTTGTTGTCTCTCATTCAAATCCTTTTGCTTCAAGAAGTATCTGAGACTATTGTGGTCAGTCCTCACCAAAAAATTCCCTCCAACTAAATATTGTCTGAATTTTGCCAAAGCATGCATAATGGTGAGCATCTCCTTATCATATATGGAGTAGAGTCTCTCTGGTCCCCTCAACTTATGGCTCTCAAAAGCTATGGGGTGTCTATTTTGCATCAACACTACTCCTATGCCCTCACCTGAGGCATCATACTCCAAAACAAAATGGTTGTGTGAAATCTGGAAGCTCCAATACTGGGCAACTACTCATCACCTCCCTAAGCTTATCAAAAGCTTGTTGTGCCTCCTCTGACCAACTAAATGCACCCTTCTTTTTCAAATCTATTAAAGGTGCTCCTAGGTGGTGGCAAATCATGAATTGTATGTATCTTCTCCTAATGGACCTACACTCTATCTACACTGATCACATGTCCCAAATATAATATCTCTCTAAGCCCAAACTCACATTTTGAAGCCTTAGCATAGAGTGACTACTCCTTCGTAATAGTCAAGATCTCATTAAGCTGTCTCAAATGCTCCTCCCAAGTCTTGATGTATATGAGCAAGTCATCAAAGAACACCAACAAAAATTTATGCAACTGCTTATTGAATATATGATTCATATAGGACTGGAATGTGGCAGGTGTGTTTTTCAAACCAAATGGCATGACCAGAAACTCATAGTTCCCATAGTGACAATGGAATGTTGTTTTGTGTATGTCATATTCTCTGACTATGATCTAATGGTACCCTAAATGAAGATCAATCTTTGAAAAGTACACTGCCCCATGAAGTTCATCCAACAACTCATCTATCTTGGGTATGGGGTACCTATTCTTAATGGTTTTCTTATTGGCAACTTAGTAGTCAATGCACATATGCATGGTTCCATCCTTCTTCTTCACCAAGACTACAGAAGAATCGAATGGATTGGAGCTCGATCTAATGTGTCCCATCTCAAGCAATTCTTTGATTGCTTTCTCGATCTCATCCTTGAATTTTTTAGGATGATGATAAGGGGTAGTGATCACTGGCTTGGCCCCCTCCTCCAACTCAATGGTATGCTCAAAACCACAGTCGAGTGGTCTCCCTGGAGGTATCTCTCCAAAAACCATATCATGTTTACCCAATAGCTCTTGAATGTCAACATGATATGGCTGCCCTGAATTTGAAGACTCCTTGGTGGTGATCAAACACTCTACTGCCCAAGCTATGTCATCATGTTGAAAAATTATCTTCATGTGTCTAGCAGACACTACCTTGGTTGATCCATTAGCCATGCCTCTAAGCACTACTTGATGCCCCTCTGTTGTCCTAAACATAAGTTTCATGGTCTGAAAGTTCTGAGAATATTTTCCTAATAGTGTAACCACTAAACTCCAAGTATAGCATGAGTGTCATCCAAATCCACCACATGGAAGTCATTTGTGGCTGTGTAATTACCCAAGGTAATAGGCAACTATGGGACCCTTTGAACTATGCATCTCAATTTATAACCATCTACCACCATCACATTAAATCCTTCAAAGTCCTCTATGGGTAGCATATGTTTCTCAATTATGACTGCATCAATAAATTTGTGGGTTTCCCCACTATCGATCAACACTACTATGTGATGTCCCTAAAAAACTCCTCTAACTCTAAAAGAGTTGAATCTAGGAGTGCCTGATATGGTAGCAATGCTACCACTCTTACCCTCTCCCTGAGGCTTCTCATCATCTGAACTATTTCCCTCATTATCTTGCGAAGGCTTGTCATCACTGCTTTCATCCTCAGACACAACCTCAATAAGGAAAGCCTTTCCTTTTCCTAACCAACAGTGACCTGGCTCCCAACGTTCCTTGCAATGGTAACAAATTCCCTTAATTTTGCATTCCTTGTGATACTCCTCATCTGGATCACCTTTTTTGTTTCCCTTCTTCTGAAAAGACTTCTTGCCCTTGTTCTTTTTAGGAATGAAGGGTTTAGAAGAGGAATTTTTGCTAGGTGTGGAGAGCTCCATATCTCTAGCTCTAGTGATTGCATCATGTAGGGAATTAGGTTTGAAAGCCTTGATCCAACCACGAAGTGGTTTGGATAGACCCTCAATGAAGAGCATAACCAACCTCTGAGATATTTGTCACCATAACTGCCAACCTCTGAAACTCTAAAATAAATGTATCCACTAATCCACTATGCTTAAGTTTTGCTAGCTCATAGAAATAGAGCTCAGGATCTATCTAATCAAATCTATCCATAATTTTCTATGTGAAATTCAAATAAGAAGTGATGTTGGCATGCCCTAATGTGACAATCCCATGATACCACCACTCATGTGCTTCACCATCTAAGTGTAGCGTAGCATACTTAATAGCCTTTGTCTTGAACATGGAGTTTAGCTAGAAATAAGTGTCCAAATTTTGTACCCACGCTCTAGCTATGCATTTACTAGACCTGTTAAAGGAAGGGATTAAGAGTTTCCCAACCTTGCATTGTAGATCCTAGTTCTGGTGTCCCCTATTGTTATTTTGGGTCTATTCCTATACTTGATAGTGCAAAAATCCGCTAATGACATGGTAGCATGGAATTCATTCCCCAACGATTGATATTCTCTTAAATAATCAGTGAATCCCTCTCCTTGTGCTTGTTGCTCCTAATTTCCAGCAGGCTATCCACCCAAGAATTGAGGCATGAGAGGCCTTGGAGTCACCCTACTAGCTTCCCTAGCATTGCTCTAAGTTGTATAATTATTATCATGACCATTATGCCCATCATTTCCATTATTTCCATTGTTGGTGTTTCTGCCCCCAACAAGATTTTGTACAAGTTGTGCTATTTGTTGTGCCATTTCATGTTGACCT
>VDFB02379552.1:0-11832 GCA_007258455.2 Sequoia sempervirens | reverse complement strand
TCTCTCTCTATCTCAGGCTCATTTTTTCTGTCAACTTAGGTTATTATTGTTATTTGCAGTCATTGTCATTTTAGTCTATTGTCAAGTCATTTCTTTCAATAAAATCCTTCAAAACTTGCTTTAGTCTTGTCATTTGTCATAGTTGCTCATACAAATCTTAGGGCATCTCTATTTACTACAAGCTAGGAGGTGTAACAAAGGTCAATCATGGAAGATGAGGACTTAGGGTAACTTTGTTCCTTTTGTTTTCATTATTTCCTTTGTGCTTTGTTATTTCAATGGATTTTCTGTTATTGTGCTAACCCTTTAACAAACCAGATTTTCCCTTGATTACAAATACCATCAGAACCGCTACAATACTTTATCAACAGAAACCCTAACCCTTAGCCTTTTATCAAGACTTATTTTGGTTACAAAATAGGGTTTTTAATGTTGGCCAATAGAAAAAATAACACTCGACGCCTTTATTAAATAATAAAAATCATTAGAGGTTTTGGGGCCGCTGCCCCTCGAACCTACCCTATATCACGATAGGGAGTGCACCAGGGGCGTTGCCCTTGGACCCCACAAGGGGCGCCACCCCTTGACCTCATTAAATAATTTGGGGGAAACCTTACCGATAAAAGTGGGGGAAATTTAACCATTGAGTTTGATTAGGCCCCATATAACAACAATCTCCCACTTGGAGACTGGTCAGACTCCACCCCATATCATCTTTGACTTGGAGACTGATCATAACATCGTTGACGCTATAGCTCCCACTGGAAATAAGCACCCTAGATCCTGTTGATCTGATTTTATTGTTTTTAGTCTTGACGACCAACCAAAGTTGAAGAGGATCTCAACTTCTCCCTTGGCATTTCCTTTGTAAACATATTCACTGGATTGTCATCTGTATGTATCTTTTCTAGCCTTAACTATCCATCATCCAACACTGACTGAATGAAGTGATACCTCAACTATATGTGTTTGGTCTTTCAATGTAAGATATAATTATTTGCAAGATGTATGGCACTCTGGTTGTCTGTAAACAAATAAATATTGGCCTGTTGTTTTCCCAATTCTTCCATGAAAGATTGCATCCATATCATCTCCTTGCTTCCCTCTATTGCAACTACATACTCTACCTCTGTGGTGGATAAAGCAACCACCTTTTGCAACCTGGAGATCCAATTCACCATTGTCCCACCTACAGTAAAGACATAACCTATAGTACTTCGCCTGACATCAATATCCCTTGCCAAATCTGAGTCTACATAACCTACTAAATCATTATTAGAGCCCCAAAAACATAAATATTTATTGGATGTACCTCTCAAATACCTGGGAACCCCTTTTACTGCATTACAATGCTTCAATTCAAGATTACTCATATACCTACTTATGAATCCAACAACATGTGCAATATTCAGTCTTGTGCATACCATGGCGTGCATTAAACTTCCTACAGCTAAAGCATATGGTACCTTAGACATTTTGTCTCCTCCTCTTGTGTATTTGGACACATCTCCTTAGTCAATTTCAAATGACTAGGCAATGGTGTGCTGACAGCTTTTGCATTCTCCATGTGGAATCTCTACAACACCTTTTCAACATAACTAGCCTGAGATAGAGTCAATTTTTTGTTCTTCCTATCTCTAAAAAAATATCATACCAAGGATTTATTTTGCTTCCCCCAAATCCTTCATAGCAAATGATTTTTCTAACTATTTTTTTAACTCACTTATGTGATCCATCTTAAACCCCGTGACAAGCATGTCATCAACATATAAACATAAAATAATGTAGTTGTCATTATCCAACCTCTTAAAATAAACACAATGGTCAGAATTACGCCTGTTGTATCCTTGCTCAGCCATAAAACTATAAAATTTCAAGTACCATTGTCGAGGTGCTTGTTTCAAGCAATATAAATTCTTCTTCAATTTGCACACCAATTTCTCCTTGTAACCTTTGACCTCAAATCCTTGGGGTTGTTCCATATATATCTCCTCCTCCAAATCACCATGGAGAAAGGAAGTTTTCACATCTAACTATTCCAAATGCAAATCGTCAACAACCACAATACTTCAAACAGTACGAATAGAAGTCATCTGAACAACCAGAGAAAAAATATCAGCAAAATCAATGCCCTTTTTCTATGCAAATCCTTTTTACAACTACCTGTCTTTAAATCTATTCTTACCTCCATCTTCCTGTTTTAGCCTATAAACCCATTTGTTTAGTAAATCCTTTTTACTTGCAGGCAATTTGCATAATTCCCAAGTTTGATTTTTCAGCAAGGAGTCCATTTCTTCTTCAATTGCATGCTCCCACTGAACCTTTGAATCCACCTGCATTGCTTCATCATACCCTTCAGGTTTGAACCAACATCTGTTAACAAAATAGAATACAAAGAGAGAGAAAACCTTTTAGGAGGTTTACTTAGCCATGTTGACCGTCTAACATTCATTGGATTTTGTGGTATTTGTTGTTGTTGTTGTGGAGCATGAGGAACCATTGGAATATCATTGTTTGGTGCATCATCCAACACTACATAATCAAAATAGCCATGTGTTTGATTATTTGGCATTGCATATGGACGGATATTCAAAATAGCCATTGTAGTGGAAACATACACTGGAATTGGTGGTAAGGTAAATTTATAATAATTAATTATATGGTATTTATTAACACAAAAAATAAATAAAAGATGATATTTTAATATTGAAATAATAGTGTATATATGTTTTATTAATGGATCAAAATATGATTTGGTACAATTATTGAAACATGTTCAACTATGGGTCCTATCTCCTAATTATTCTAGTGTACACCTAAAAATAAGGTGTTGACTTGGAGTCAACATTGCCACTAATTATAGAACAAAGATGTTTTTTTTTTATAAAACATCACTTTTTTATTGATTCGATTTTTCATGGAAGATCAAGAAGATAGACACTTTTTAATTCAAATTTAAAGTCTTTAATATTTGTAATTTAATTGTAAATACTTTTTCTTCAACATGGTTCTCAAATTTTCTTCTCGTAAGTGTTTGATACCCCTAATTAGTTAGACATAAAGGAGAGAACAAATCATATGTATTATAAACATATGAAAACATTTTAAAAAAAAAAAAAATTGTTTATATTGAGGCTTGCTTCATACATAATGTAAGGTAATAAAATGTCCTTTTAGTTTTGATCATTTTGTCTTCCCCATATTTCTTTTATGAATATGGTATGAAATTATGTCTTGGCTACTAGATATGAGCATGCATTTCAAATTTTGAATTTTAGTGATAATAATTTGGAAGTTATGATAGCATTTGAATTTGGCAAGTCAACTACAATTGCTAATGATAAAGAATAACCAAGTGGATCATTCCCTCCCTCAATACCAAATTGCATAGTATTTTTTTTAGATATTAGGAAAAACCTATTGAAAGGCCAAATTCCAAACTCAATAGAAAACCTTTCAAATTTGAAAAAAGGAAAAAACTATTTTGAAGGTAGTATTCCTACAAAAATTGGGTAGCTAAAGCATCTTCAAATCTTGGACCCTTTTTAAAATCATCTATTAGGGTTTATTCCATGCAACATTTTTAATTTACAAGCAATGTTGGTAGAACCACAATGGGGATTTATTAGGTTTCAAATATATTTAGATATCAAAACTTATATGATAGTGTACAAGTATGAGGATGGATTGAATATGGAATCTAAAGGAAGAGACATGCATTACCCATATATTTTTTACACCGTCACATCCATCAACCTCTCTAACCATTAATTAAATGGCAATATTTCTTTTGATTTAGGAAATTTGAAAGGGTTGATGTTGTTCCACCTATCCATAAGTAATTTGTATAGTGCAATTCCAAATAGTATTGTACAATTGAGTTGGTTAGACTCATTAGAACTTTTCGCAAATCAATTTTCTACACAAATTCTAGGGGGTCTTTGGAGTCCTCAACTTATCCAACAACCACCTTTTAGGAAACATGCAACAAGGACACATGACAACATTTACAAAATCTCCATATGAAGAAAATCCAAAATTATGGGATGTCCACTTCCAAAGAACTATTTCTTGACCAAAATTTGCTCCTTTTCTTCCTTTCATTTATGCATCTACAAATGAAGAAGAATAGAATAAAGAAAGTGTGTGATATGGATTGAAGTGAATGACCAGTGAATGCCTTATTAAATTAATGGTTTAAATAATGTGTTTTTTCGTAAATGAAATATTAGGAAATTAAATAATTTCTTATGTTGGTTATTGAAATATTTTTCGTGTTTTGGGAAAGGGGAAAATAGAAATGAGGTTAAGTTATTATTTGTGTTTATGAAATTCCTTGAGTTAAGAAGTGCAAGTTATGCGCGATTTAATTATCATTTTTGAACTCTGATTTCTGTAATCTAATTTAATATAAGCTTATATGAATTTAAATCATGAATTTCAATTATATATTCATTATTCATAAATGAATTTAATTGTGTATTTGGATTTTGGGGAAAATGAAGGGAATTGCAAATTAAGAAATATGAAAATGAATTTTATATTGTTTTAATTGGAAAGTTGAAAAAGGCTAAATAGGAAAAAGGGGTTTTATTTTCATTATGTAATTTTATTTTGGGAAGAATTTTGGAGAGGAAAAAACCTCTTTTAGCCAAATCTTATTTTTTTGATTGGGAGAGCATTTGGAAGGGGAATTCAATGAGGTCAGATTCATTGGATTAGGAATGGGAAGGGGACTGTGCTTGCAAGTGACCTCCTACATTCTTTTAGCATGCCTGAGGTAGTCTCTATTTGAAATTTAACATAATCTAAGTATTTTTCTCTTTCTTTTAAATTAGGCATTGACTTTTAGTTTTGAGTATTGGAATAGGATTAGGGGAGTCTAGAAACCTCCTAGTGCATTTCATTTGATTCAATTCCATGTTAGATTTTTATTTTTATTTTTTTTGAAAATTTTCATTAATATGGGGTTATAATGTCCATTTTTTTGGGAAATGTGTAAAATGTGAGTTTTATAGCTTAGAATGGGTGTGGAAAAGTCCCTCTCCATTTTGGTCATCATTGGTTTTCAAGTAAGTTTAATTACTGGTGTACTTAATAGTTTTGTTTAAAACAGTTAATTGAATTGAGAATTGTTTTGCTATGGTAATTCGAATGAATTCGGAAAATTAAATTAATAATTATATAAATTAATGTTATGAAATATAAGGGACGTGGTTGTTAATAAATAATTAAATTAAATTGCTATATTGATATGCCAAGGTACTTTTGTATACGTAAAATTATGCCCAAAAGATATAATATTGAGTAAAACAACGTGCACATTATTGTGAGCATGGGCTTAAATGCATGAATCTATAATTTATATCCATATTTGTGCATACACACATATGAAGATAATGTTTATGTGGTAACCAAATCTGGATAAGAATAACACTTATTATTTTTCTCATACATAAGCTATTGCAATATAATTCACAAGTATAATAGCATTCAATATGATTTATATTCAACTTCAAATATTTTCCCTTATAGATTTAACCAAAACTATTGGATGCATCTTCACATCCATTTTCTTAAGATGCATCATGCTTTTAGATAGGGTAATTCACATTCACAAAATAGTACAGGAAAGATAAAGGTTAAGACTAAAATTAATCTTGGGATCGTGCTAACAAAATTATTGAGACAAATAGAATTATCATTCCTAACAACTAAAAGCATCCCAAGTAGATATTACCCCAAACTGTTAGGATAGTAATGTGCATTAAGTTCACTTTAGTAAGAAATCTGCATTTATAAAGATCGTGTATTATTAAGGTCACGACAGCCAATTTAACCCCTTGAAAAGCATTGTACAGGGTAGTAGTATTGCTTAGTAGTTGGCCAATACAAACAAAATTTCAAGGGTGCTTCTTTTTCTCATGTCACATGATAACCTTTTTAAGCAACTTAAACCAAGGAACATAATTCTAGGAGTTAATAATATATATCCTGCTTTGTATAGTTTCTCGATTAAGATTGTATTTTGGAATATGGGAAAACATGCAAGAAAAGGGAGACATGCAGGACACGTGTAGAAGTGGGGGAAAGGATGCTGAGAGGTAGTGAAGCCTGGCGTTACACCTGCCAACTGCATTTGCTGGAAAGTTTCAAAAGCCTCTTTAGTAAATCATTTTTGGAGGGGACGACATCTCTTGGAGGATTCGGTAAAAACTCCAACAGTTTGCAAACGAAAAATGCTGGTAAAAGTTGAGGAGAATGGCGTTACACCCCCAGTTGCATTTGCTTAAAAGTTTCAAAGGGCCTTTGCAACAAAGCCTCCGCCCCCCCCCCACCTTCGCCCCCCCCCCACCTTTGGCACAGACAGAGAGTATGCTGGGAGGAGCTCGACACATTTTGTGGAGAATCTCAAGGTTTCAAAAAGCCTTTTTTTGGAAATCCAACGGGGATACTCTACAAGGGGAGCATTGGAGGAGATCGCATTTCTTAGAGACATACTGTCAAACAGTTAATAAGCCTTGTCTATGCTTGCTCATTTTTGCACAGGGAGGATGCTGGCAGGGGTTGAGGAATCAAAAAAAAATGGAGGCAAATTGGACGCTGACAACAGTTGCAGCTGTAGCACCTGAAAATGAATTCACTCCTCCAAACACTTCCTCCCTGGTATTGACTCTCCACTTCTCTAATTTGGCGTACTGTTGTCTGAAAATAAGGTTTCATCAATGGTTTTAGAGTATGTTTATTAAAAGAAAATTACTGCCAAGGTTCTAATAATGAGCACATTTAGGTTTTAATATTGCTACTTCCTTTACCCTTCGTAGTTAAGTGTGTATCGTTACTACCAGGCAATTTCTTCTGGAAAAATTTTCCCCTATCCTTCTTGCTTAAATCTGTCATGGTGTCTGTATAAACTTTTAGGACAACAGCGTAGCTCTCTTGTTTTTGTTAGGCCCTTTCTTTATTGCAGATCGACTGTGGGGAGGTAATCATAATTACCACATGGTTGACGTGCTTGAATCCGTGTATTAAAGGAAAACTCCCTTAACAATTGCCGTTTCCATCCTTCTTTATATTTCTCAATGCTGTTGGCATAGTATTTGATTTTCAGTCTTAACCTCATTTCAAATTCCCTGGAAGACGTCTGCAGTTGCTTGGTAGCTCTTTTCATTTCTGAGCATAAATTGCAAATGGCGTTCAATTATTTATAATTGTATTTATATATAATCTATTAGGGGTATATGCTGATTGTGATTTTGATTAGGGTGCAGTATCTTTGCTCATAATATAAATTTATATATATGTGGAGATTCATTACAGCTATCAATCCATTCATAAATACAGATGTAGCTGGTCATTGCCAAAAAATAAAATAAAATTGTATTGCTTTCCGTCACCATAATGTAAAATTCTGTATAGAGTAGGTTTGCTTCTTATTTAATACTGCTCTAATTGCTAAAGAATCGATGTTTGAAATAATATAGCTTTGACAATAAAATGCAATGATGCCGTTTAATCACAAATTGTATTCCTTCATTTATGGGTAACACATAGCTCCACTTAATATTTAAGTTTTGACTATTTAAACTTGCGTGCCCTCTTTCTTTGTTTTAAAAGGGTAAAGGGCATCTTATAACAAGAGCTGCGTGCAGCTAGAGTCCCTGCCGAATTTTTTTTACTAAAGTGCTAAGATGAGCGTATTGAAATTTTGACAAGAAAAATAAACTGGAAGAACATATTAAGATTGAAAATGAGTATCTGGAAATGCTTGATCAAATTTGTGTCTTATACTCAAGAATATATTGTTGGATAAGCATGACAGCAGTGCATGACATCATAGTAAACTCCATATTTGATATTCGATTAGATGCACAAGTACAGTGTGGACATAAATTCAGTGAATCAATTTTTCTAAGTTTACAAATATCAAATCTGATATGGAACCAACTTATGCAAATCTTATTTATACAAACCAAATGATTTTAATAAGGTAATGATCTCTGTTTGGTACAGCCTTCTAAATGCTTCTATAGCCCTGCATGGATTGCTCCAAGGTTCCAACGCCTTCAGAAAGTCGTGCAACAGCCCTCCAAATGAGGTGATCAACAATAAATGAGGGGTGATCAGCTTGGGAAGGTATGAGACCTCCAAACCCTTACATAATTGTATAGATCTGCCCTCTAAAGAATGTGTCAAACTCAGAAACAAAATATGCAGAAAGAACATATATATCAGCAACCTATTTCAAAATATAAACCCACACTATTATAAGTGATTAGATTAGCTTCCATATGTTTTGAATACATTTTCTATCTACATATGTATACCCACTTTATATACAAGCAGTTTGTACACACTGAAATAACTATACATGACTATATCTGGATTATGTACGTCTACCTACCCACTTCATGTAAAACCAATGATTATACACACAGACAGCTGTAGCTTTGTATTTTGTATCTGTATATACTCATATCTATAACTATAAATGCACCAGTTTCTATTTAGCTAGAGTATTTTATTATTACCCAAAAATAAATGTATATATGTTACTATATACTGTGTGTATCATATGCTCTTAGCAGTGTCTGACTTCCTATTCAGATAATAAATACACACGCCCAAAAAATAGTACATATTCTTTGCATATCTTTCTGTTTCTATTGTCATACTGTGTATACAACCAGCTTTTACACACATTCAAGTCTTTACAATTTATATTCCTGACATTAACATTATTACAAAACCCTTAACATCTAAAACAACCATACCCATAATCAAAATTGTAATCATACGCAAAAGAAAGTCCCAGCAGATTTCCTGCCACAACCTCTAAAATTCTGTACTAAGTCTTTTTATGCCATTCTAAATGATTAAATATAAAATACAAAGTTAGGTATCCATCACAATTGTACAAAAGCTCAAGGGAAAAAAAGAAGAGACTTACAGAATGCCAATGCATCCGGTTAAATACAAAGAGATCCAGTGATACAAATTCACATAACAGTATGCAAGATAATTAAAGGGTTAGAATCACATATCTTGACAGTATTTTCCTGTACAATTCCTTATACCAAGTACTAAAGACAAAAGCAAACCTTGGATGTGACTTAGTCTCAACGATTTTGATTCGAGATTTTGTTTTGAGCTCCTTGCAGTTTGTATTAAATCTACTGAGTGCAGAATCTGCTTACCATAATCTGAAAAATAACAGAAGCTATGCTCCGGGATATGTAGGGCAGTCCCTATACTGGAACAAAAGCTAAAAGGGATCTATTAGTACCATGTGTTGAAGCAAACAATGCGACAATGGTCATTCCCTAACAACAATTGAGGGAAACCAATCAGTTCCTGATAGATCAGGCAACTACCAAACATGAATGTTGAGGATTGGCTATAAAATAACACAATCAAGAGTTTATAATCATTTTATGTTTTGTCAGTGGGGCAAAGTAGTATTTCCCATCACTTTCTTTGAGTGACACAAAAGATATCAATGAGCATAGCTGATTGCAATTTACTTGCAAAGATTGCTAATGTAAGATCAGTAGAGGATATCATGTTCACCAAAGGGGAGATTGTTTTCAAGCTTGGTTCCAGCCCATTCCCAGCTCATTGTCTATTTTGTAAAGACTAGAAGAATATTCTTCTCAAATATCTGTAGAATAATTGATCCCTCCCTACCTCTCTTGTGTTTTCCATGAGGTGTTCTCCATCCGAGCAACTGAGTTTTTTCTTTTCTATCATTAATCAAAGCATAAGCCTGCTAAAGTATTCAATGGGAAGACTCGTTTCGGCCTATTCTAGAGAAGTATTTAAAGGAATTCTTGGCAATTACAACAATTATAGCCAACATATGTGAATTGTCCTCATGAATTTGCATAAATCTTCTTCCCAACGATTGAAGATCAAACAAGCCTAAATATAAGTTGCCATCATTCTGCTGTCTTGTTTCAACTTCCAATTTTCTGTAACTTTAGTTTCAGTCACATAGCATTGAATCAACATGTAACCTCTAAACAAGAATGAAACCAGTGCCCATTTGTGTTAAATGGTGCTTTTGTTATGCAACCAAGGAAAAAACAAGTAACTAATAGGAGGAAACTCAACGTTCTCACACCAATACCCCTGTCTATGTTGTACTTGATGATAATGAGGTAAATGAGGAGATCAGGCTGACCCCTGGTGAGGTTATTTAATTCCATTTGGATCCTTGACAACCAATATTTTCTACTATAAATATATTAGATTAAACTGGAAATTAAACCAGAATGGAAAAATATTTCCGACCTGATTCTTTTAACATACAATACTTTCAAACTATGATGCTGCAAAGCATCATATATCCATTCACATTTTATGTATTTATTTTATGATATGCAACAGTAAAATGATAGAAAACAATTTCCCATGTTATTATTATATGACCTATCATTCACCTCCAATAGTATGTGCAATGCACAAGTTGGAAGAAAGCAACTTAAACTTTTGAGGTCTTGAGATTCAACGAGAACAATGATTTTACCATCCTCAAATTTCAAGTTTCAAATTTTTTTTATTTAATAAAAGCATACAAATTTCCCCCAGGATTTAAGACGCTAACGCTATACATTTCTGATCTGTTTTTTTCTTTTATGTGTGATAGTGTCAAGCTATGATGCTGCAAAGCATTTTTTACCTATGCACATTTTCTTTATTGCTTTTATGTTATCTAAAAGAATAGAAATCAGTTCCAATGTCATTATTGTGTGTCCTATCATTCACCTCTAATACCTGTAAACACGTTACTGAAATTAACACCAATTTTGACTTCAAAATTTTCAGATTCGATGAAATACCTGGAAATTGTCAAACCAACCCAGATAAAGCGCTAACTGCTTAATTTAAGATCAAATTCATTTAAAAGAGCTTTAAAAATTGTCGAAATCTTAAAATCAAGGCTGTGCAAACGCTAGTTTGTAAGAGTCTAGTAATTTTGTCTATAATTGGCAAGAAAAAAAACACTCTTAAGCTAGTTTCAGAAGAATTATAAACTTTGGTCTGACAATATGTCGAAAACTCGCAAAATCTCTGCTTAATGAAATTGCATTGAGTAAAAAACCCGGGTTGATATTGTCCAAGTCCAGGCCGTGATTGCCTTGCGACTTTCTGCTTTATTAAATTGCATTGAGTGGAAAAAACACTA
This sequence comes from Sequoia sempervirens, assembly GCA_007258455.2. Taxonomy (NCBI): domain Eukaryota; kingdom Viridiplantae; phylum Streptophyta; class Pinopsida; order Cupressales; family Cupressaceae; genus Sequoia; species Sequoia sempervirens. The sequence goes on along the minus strand of VDFB02379552.1, from coordinate 644 downwards.
AAAACTCGTACAGTCCCTTACCTAAATGAATATCTTCTCACAATCGTTTTTATGCCTGTGGTGGCCTCATAGACTTTCTAAGTTGAATGATTTATTTGAAAAAGTATCAAATGAATAAAATCCCTCAAAGCACAGCTCGCTTTTTAACCAGCAAAACCTGTTATAAAGTCCACAAATCACAAAAAATGCAATGTCAAATCGCAACACCCATGTATAGGGCTTTACCCATGTATCAGGATAGACCTCTAACAAAAATTGTTTATTAAAGAGCGGGATTACATTTCCATATCACACTAGCATCTTTTAAGTGTTGGCTTTCCATCCTGGATATTTTTATCAAAACCCTTTGTTTGTATGGACAATGTATGGCAAAGCCCTAAGGGTTACTGTCATTTTCTAAAAAAAACAAAAGATTTTGCCTAACATTACAAATACCCTAGATTTTTATTCTTATTGATGGTAGCCCCAATACACAAAATGGTTCCATCTTCATAACCTACCCCTCTTCGAGCATAGCAAACTCCTAAAGCCATTTAAAATCTTGTACCGGTTCGTAGTGATACAACTTCTTTAAGAACTGAAAAACCACTAACACCCAGTCACGATGCCGGCACAATTCCTCACCTGACACAACCAGTAGAAAT
>VDFB02379551.1:0-25988 GCA_007258455.2 Sequoia sempervirens | reverse complement strand
TCTATTTACACACTCAAGATCTTGATGCTTTGATACCACTAATGTAGAGAGGGATTCATACTCTCAAAACCCCCTCTAAAATCCCCACAATAAAACTTAAACAAAATGAAGAAAAATTTATAATTTAAACTCAACAATTTTTTTGCACATGAAACCATTAAATTTCTATGTGAAAGAAAGATGATTACAAATGATTTTCAGTCTCAATAGACTGATGAAAGAAAATAAAACCCTTACAAACATCAAATATACAAATGAAATATCATTCAACACATCTATGCTCAACTATGTGAGCTCCTGCAAACTTATTCACCTTCTAGCACCTCAACTCCAACTACAACTCTTGTAGCTTCAACCCAGTTGTTCTAAAACCTTCATGGACTATTGTAAATCAATCCAAATCTGTTAAAAAAATGTCCAAGAATGCTTTCCAGAGAATACTACCCCTTGCCTTCTTTTCTCCTTTTCTCTTCCAACTTTCATTCTTGAAAATGGTTTTTTATTTTTGTTTTACCCTCCCTATCACGAAATTAATTTTACATGATTTTTTGGGGCCTCTTCAATATGACACGGCCCTTGTTTTTTTTGCACATCAAACTCCTCAAAAAAATCAATTAAAATAATAAAAAATCCATTCCCAACAACCCCTCTAAAGATGGGAGGTTTTCAAAAAAACATTTCTCTCCCTTTGACTCCTGAAAAAGAAGAAAAATCAAAGCAGGCTTGGGCATTCATATCCTCAATCCCTATTTTTTAGTGATCATGGTGGATTGTTTTAAACTCCATATTTTCAAATCCCAATGCCTCATATAGCTTTTCAAATCTTTTGCAATTAAATGATTTAAAATTGTTGTTTTTGCTTTTTCACCCACTATGTCAACTTGTCAATGTGCAATGGAAATTTATTTGACAAGTTTAATTAATCAAATATAAATCATTTTCCATCTTTCAACATGAATTCCAAACCAAAATCAACTTCACACCAAAATTGAAAAATACTAAACAAAATTGAACCTCAAGTTTGATACAGGATTGCCAACTGCCATGGATGCTCTTGCATCAATTAATTGACCATTATTATTTTTTGCTAAGTGAGTTGTAGCAGGGGCTGCACCCTAAAATTAATAAAAAAAAGAATTACATGGTTCCATTTCAAACTAGGGTTATTGCACTTGGACTCAAGAGCTTTCCAAACAGATATAGACAAAACTTCGAGATTCGACTGTGCCTACCATTACTAATATGGCATCTAGATTCTATTACTCATAACTAACTTCCCAATGACAATTCTGATGGAGTGTTAGAAGGAGCTAGAATGCGAAAGATATCCAATTGGATCATGATGATTTACAATTAGCTCCACATTTTGTATGGTATTAAAGGTGCATGTTGAAAGTTACTTCATTTTTATTTATTTTCCTTTGCACCACTATCCAATTATCTGCATCTAGCCCACCATTCTTTGTCACATCCACAATCTCTATGTAATAATTTCCCCCTAGGGGACACAATTTTTGAAACCTTTGTTTGATTTGCTAAGTCTTCAGTTTGGTTATGGTCCTTTGCAGCCTTCCACGATCCCTCCATAAGAGAGGTGAAGCATCCACAACCTCGAATGTGGCAAGAATAGGTGGATCCTTTGGAAATTTATCCCTATTTGTTTTCTCTTGGGAAGATTGGGCATCAACTTCCTAGTAGGTGGTGGTATCTTCTTTTTCTACCAAGTAGTGGTAGAGGGAGGCATCTCTCGAACAAGTGGCTTACCTTTCACTTTTTTCGTTTGGAGCATTGAGTAGCAACGTGACCAGAATTGAAACATTTGTGCCAACAGAAAGGTTTCCCCTCATAATCTAACATATGGTTCCAAAACCTGTCTACACTTTTGAGGGAGATATGTGTCAGAAGATCCTTCATAATATCAATCTCCACCAAGATGTGAGCATATGTTATATACTGATAATTTGATGAGCCCTCATCAACATCTAGAAACTTTCCCACAACTTCAAAATAGGAATCAAACTAAAATTGAAGTGAAATTTTTACAAGTCTTACCCAAATTGAACAGTCGGGAAGGATTTAGATGAAGGGTTGAAAGAAGGATACCAAGGATTCACCATAAGCAAGTGCTCCTCACAACTCCATTGATAGTCATAGAGAATTTTGTGGCGATCTTGAACTTTGTTAAAAACCACTAAAAAATACCCATGTACAAGGGTATATTTGGAAATCACCTTTCAAAATAGGGCTCCATGTTTTTGTTATCCATTTTTGTAGCTCAGAGAGGCTCGGTCAAAACTCTTTGAACCTCTCAATCAAACCTTTTTCTGCAAATAAAGATTCATTCTTAGCTACTTCACACACACTTTATTCACCTAGGATCACTATGGGAGTGGTGTTGGTGCATTTGAAAGGTTGAGCCAATGGATGGAGCTCAACGTCTATTGCTACTCACCCAGTTCTCTAGTCCACAAGCAACACCGCCACCCCATTGCCCGAATCAAATTGAGGTTGATCACCTTGCAAATCCCCATCGATGCATTGTTAAGGTTTTTTCTTGAAATTGTGTCCAAGGGAATCACATCCATTCATAGGATAGGATGCCTTAGCTCCAACAGAGATGCACAGTTGCAACATTGCAAAAAACTACTTATTTGACCATTATAAAAAAATATTACAATATTATTTTAATACACACATTATGGTGAGAAACTTTTTCCTTGCAAAAATTAGGACACACATGTCATTAAAGGTCATAAACAAAAATATGCATAAGTGTATTGTAAACATGACTTTCACCAATATAGTGAGAGATGTGACTATCATATTGTATGAAGTTTCTTGTAATTTTTCTTGTGCCCATATTCCAAATGAAAGAGGAAGAATATTCATAATATGAGTGATAAGTGCATTTTGACAAGATTACAAAGATCAGAAATCCTACATTTTATGGGATCTAGTTAAGAGAAATATTATCCTTCATAGATATGTCATATTATTAGGGCAATTGTTGTATTGATACTCCCATTAACATATAGATTTGGTGTAGATTACAATGAGGTACCTAGTTTTAATTTTTGACATTAACTCATCATTAAGATTTGAGAAGCTTTTATAATTTGAGGAGGTTTCTTGATGGTTGATGTAATGTAGAAAAAGGGATCCTAGGTCTTAAATGAAAAGAACCTAAGATGCAAAGGGTATTTTTTCCAAATTACATTAAGATGTAGAGCAACAACGTCATTAGATTAACTCACAACCTTGAAGGTGAACCAATCAAAACTGGATCTACATCTAATTGAGGATGGGAATTATTTGGAAATGATTTGGGATGATTAACCTAATTAAATTATGTGCCCTAATATGAAAAATGCAAGATCATGACAATTGATAAACGAAAACAATAATTTACAGGTGGATCTAGGAAGTGCAGAGTGATATGTACCAAACTAGAAAAACTTGTTTCAAGCACTATAGAAGGACATAGTCACCAAGGAGTGTTTGAGTCCTTGTAGGGGTATGTTGCTAAACTTTTGGGGTCCTCTGGTGGTAGATATGAGATCCCTGTTTCCACTTGCAAAGTTGTCAGAATGTCATAAGTAAATTTTGTAGGTGAGTTTTTGTGGTTTGACAAGGTTTTTGACAACAAATGCAACAATGGATAATTTTCCTTCAATTGTCCTTTAACCCTCTTCAAACTTGTAACCTGCACATTCATGTAAGAGCTAAAGATTAGATCAATACGCAAGACCACCTACAAAAACAATGAAAACCTTCTACAAGAGAGTATGCAAGAATATGAGTTTGCTTGATATTAAGACCTATGAAAATATGATGAGGTATGAAGTATGTTACATATGAGTAAAATGACCTTCCTTATATAGGCAAGGTGAGGAATAGGATTGAACATGGTTGTGACATGTGTCTTAATCCTATGACATGTGACAACTAACAACTAACTACCTAACATTCAAGGATAAAAGCTAGATAAGAAAAGTTCTAGAAATCCAACTAAGACTTCTATAAATAATCTTATATCCTAAGTAAACTTAACATGTGAATTAGTCCCCTAAGTCCCTAGTGAGATAAATTAATAAATACAATACATATATTCGCACCAATAATTTAAAGAGAGGGAAAATGTTGCGCCATATAGGGGCTTGCCTCAATCAAACCCCAGGTAAGTGTTCCCACTTCCACAATGGCAAATGCCAATTTATAAATGATAATAGAAAGGAATGAATGATGAATCAAAAAAGTGTTGCAACTCACCACCTTCAATGGATTCCTTGAAGGACTAAGGTCATACAAATCACCTCAAGCATTTGGATCTTGCTTGCTTGAATGCTTTGGAGACCTAAAAAAAGATGTTAACCTTCATAAAATAATGACAACATGAACACACATGAACTTTGACATGATGTTGGATCTTGAATTGCTCCAATAAACTCTAAAATGCTACTCTTGGCAATAATGCTTGATCATAAATTATCTTCCAATTTGTGTTGTAGTTTCAAATGGTGAAAAGACTAGGTATTTATATGAATTTGTTTAATTTCCCAAAAAATAGATCCCAATATCCAAACTTTGCAAGTGGAAATTCAAATATTACAATGCCACCATTGACATGTCCAAATTTGGAGGGAAACGAAGTAGTGGGATAATGCACCCATTGGGTATATAAGTCCCATTATGGCGAATGAGTCCCAACCGTATTTTCAAAAATTTAAGGTGTTGGGGTAAAGGATTAGATGAATGTATTTGTTCAGTGCTTGCAATCCTTCGAAAATGGTAAAAATAGGCCTTGAGATGCATACTTTAGGAAATTAGGGGGCTTAATTAAGTCCCCAATAAATTAGGGGGACAAAACATAATGTGAAATTGTTAATGGTGACAATTTTCTTCACTATAGTTGAAACATTGGATAAGGCTATAGTTGTCGAAAGAGGTTTGAGAGGTGATCCAATAGATGAAGATGAATATGGCCCCACATGTTAGGTCGATATGACACGCGAATCTCCTAATTATATATAGAGATTATTCATAAATATTCTACTAAATTAATACTCTGGGATGTTGAGGAAAATGGGTGAGGTGAGGGGAGGGGTGACAAGGCACATGAGGAATGATATTGCTAGATGGAGGACTTATAGTGAAAATTAGAATGCTAGAATTTTTGAATGACTAGAGTGATGGATACTTTTGTTCTAAAATTATGTGGAACCTAAGGAAAAGGAGAAATGGACTAGTCTATGGAATACAAGTGTAGTCCATGATGAAGAATCATACTTGGGAATATACACCCTATCTTAAGGGAAGGAAAATAATGAAATGCAGGTGGATATTGTAGAATAAATTCACTTCAAATGGTTCTTTTGGGAAGTAGAAGGCAAACTTAGTGGTATTGGGATATTCTAATAAGAAAGGAATTGGTTATTGGGAAAATTATATACTAATTTTTAATATAAGTTAAGTACATACTTGTGAGCGGGTGAAAATATGGGTTAGAAAGCGAGCAACAAATAAAGAGTGCAAGAAATAAAGATTAACACCCTACACCTCAAGATTGGGAAAATGATTAACTTAACAAAAAAAATGGAATATTTTACCTTGTTGAGTTGTCTTTTGGTTGGCCCTTGATTGTTGACGTGATATATGCTCACTCTTGATGGAAAAAGAGGTATGATTGAGATGCAATGTGGATGGAAAATAGATGGGAATGCTACAGTGTATGCAAAGAAATGGAAATTCTAGCTAAGTATGGTTCAAGTGTAAATTTTGCAAGAGTTTGGTTAGCAAAAAATGATCTCCTCCAAAATGAGGGAAAAAAGGGGGTATTTATAGAGAATTTTGAATTCTCTAGAGAAATGGATAGTTGAGATTAAACCAACAAGGTCAAGATGTAGGGCTATGATGAGTTGAGAACTCAAAAGCCCTCACATCTTGACATGTGGCATGTGAAGTGGCTTGAAAAAGATGATGTGTAAATGAGGTGGAAGGAGGGTACATGAGGTGGAAGAAAGACAAGTACTTTGCAAGTACCTTGGGGGATGAGAAGATTTCCTCAGAAAGAAAATTATTGTGCTCAAGTGAGAATGAAAGTGACTTTTGAGGAATTTTAGAATTCCTCAAAAATCCCCATGGGAAAAGGGAAAGTAGTTGGAGAAATAAATGTGAATTAAAAATTCACATACTTGCAAGAATCTCATGGACAAAACAAGGTTTTAAAAAAAAAGGAAGTCTTTGTCCATACGTGACTTGATGTGACAAGTCAAAAGATTCTAGAAGATGCATGGGAAGAGGAGATTCTAGGAGGAATAAATGTAAATTTAAAATTCACATGGGATGGAGGGTCAATGCCAAGAAAAACAAATGAAAAGGTTGACCAAAAAAGCATGCTAAATGTGGCTAATGACTTTGATTAAGATTGTGCAAACACATGATTAGGATAATTAATGAAGGATTAGAGGCAAGTGGAAAATGTTGGAGGATGTGACATTAATCTTGATTAAGTGGTGCACATCTTTAATCATGGATAAATTAAATTAATCCATATTAGAAGAGGATTATGGAGAATATGACAAGGAGAGAGAAAGTGAGAAATTAAAAATTAATATAAATTCCAAGAGGTCACATGACTAAATTAAATAAAGTGGTATATTTATTTAATTTAGAGAGGAAAGAAGGTAAAAGTATTTAATTATTAAATTAAATACTTTAGGAACCTTATGTAGGACATGAAATATTAATTAAATGAATGATTTAATTAATACCGACAAAGAGGATGAAGTAGATGAGTAAAGGGATGAATAAGGGGATGACTTTGACCATATGAAAGTGGTCAAATTTGGATGCCTACAACAGGCAATAAAGTTGTGTCCACTAGGTCAAATTATTAAAACGAGTGAGTTTAAGTATTAATAACTAAAAATTAATTTTGGTCAAACATATGATATTGCTATATTAATTTTAGCTAAGCTAAATATGGCTAGAAATTTTCTAAATAAAAATGCTCATTAAATGCATATGTAGCACTACTTTGAGGCCAATTTACCAAAAAAAATATATCATTTAAAACTTCATGTTCCAACAAATCCTACTCATGAAAATAACATTTTTTTTAAATATCTTTTGGTAGATCTATAAATTTAGTTCATATATATGTAATTTTTAATATTTTATTAGTTTTTATATTTATTTTTTAATGATTACTAAAAGTAGGTTGTTAACACCAAAATATAAGGTTGTTTATCTTATTAAGAAAACATACTAAGATTTATTTAAAAAATCGAAAAAAATATGGTGCACTAGATAAAAGATTTTTTTGTCAAGATGGTATATAATTTTATTTTGAATAAATAAAACATTTTAAAATTTATTTAAAAATTATATTTAACAAAATTGGAAAAAAAATAAATTCATGTACTAAAGCTTTAACTTATATATACAAACTAAAAAATTGAAGAAGAAAATAAAAAAAATAATATAAAAAGTGACATCTCGTTTAACTTCATTTTTCAATATTTTATTAGAAACTAAATTATTTGTGTCAATTTTACAAAAAAAAATCTCTTGATATATTAATTATTCTTCTATTTGCTACTAAAATGCCATAGCTGTGAAATCCAATAGGGGATAGGACATGGTAAAATCGGTGTGAAGGGGGAGATAATGGATCTTTTAATATGTGTTCAGAGACTGATGACCCTACACAACGGTGTAAATTGATAGTGGGGATGATTGGTAAAGGCTTAGATTTTGGTGTGGATTGTGAGGCATTTCTTGGGGGTGACCATTAGCAGAGGCATATGCAAATGTTGAATGGTCTCCCACCTTCTGCTCTTAAGTGCACCAATACCACCCCCACTATGATCAAGGATGATCTGATTGCACAGGAAGTTGCAGAGAATGAATCTTTTAATAATAAAAAATTTCCTATTTGGGAGGTTAAGAGGGTACTAGTTGAGCCTCTCTAATTTGAAAAATTGGATTATAAGAAAATGGAGCCACATTTTGGTGAGTGACTTTCAAATTTACCCTTATGCATGATATTGTTTTGTTGTGGTATTTGACTATGTCCAAGTTCACTACACCATCCTCTACAATTACTAATGGAGTTGTAAAGATAACTTGCTCATGTTGAAGCCTCGGTATCTATCTTTAAACCCTACAATCGAACCCTTCATGATTTCGCCAATCTGGGTGAGACTTCTAAATCTACCACTCTAATATTACATTGATTCCTATTTTGAAGCTATGAGAAATTCACTTGGTAAGTTCTTGGGTGTGGATGAGTGGTCCTCAAATTATTTACATACAATATAGCCAATATATTGGTGGAGATTGATGTTTCAAAGGATCTCCCAGTTGAGATCTCCCTCAAAACCACTATTGGGTGCTAGATTAAAATGCTAGATTATGAGGGGATTCCTTTTCAGTGTTGCAGGTGCTCCAATATTGGTCATATTACTATACAATGTTCCAAATGGAAAATTTATAGGTTGGAAACCTAGTGGAGTGATGCCTCCCCCCCGCCGCTTATTAGAAATAGAAGATACAACCCCTCTTCCAAAAATAGTGTTGGCCTTTCCATTGCACAAAAAGTTTAACCTATCGATACTTGATATAAATTTCAGATAAGATCCATAGGAGGTGGTTAAACCATGTCCCCTCTTGTCTTCCATAACTACAATGATCATACAACTCTAAATCAACATATTTCAAACTTGGAAGTTGATCCCTTTTGAGCATGATTTCAAGTCCCCTCTTGCTCATATGTCTAAACCTCTTGTGCGAAAGTTTTGTGTTTCTATCTAAAAATTCCATCCTAGCTCCCACTTCATCATTAATTTTTTGCACATATAAAGGAAGCAATTTTCAATATCTTGCAACTACTAAGGCTCCTTTGGTCACCTTCTAAGTGTTTGAAGAGTATGTGATGCTACATACTTGAGTATTAAGATATCCTATGGAAATAAAACTTCTCTTAAGCTTGGGAACATGTCTCACATCCTATAATAGCCACTTGTTTCAAATTTTTAATATCAACATCATGTCACTTTTTCCAACAATATCACTTGGTTCATTGACACAAATATAAATTCTACCAATTTTTCTTCTTGATAGTTATTGAAAGCTTTCTGGTATGGATTTATATGAAAAGAGGCATAAGAGTCCAAAACACATGAACCAGTTGTTGTTTCACTTGTTAAAAAGACCAAAGTACCTTCATCTTGTTCATCTATGGTATTAATTTCACTATTGCTTGACTAATTTTGCACCTTTTTGTTTGACCAAAAATTCTTCTTACTATGACCTTTATCCTCAATTTCTTCCCCTAGACTTAGATATTCTTGAAGATTTTGATATCCTCCTATCATTATTTATGCCTCTATCTTGATGTCTCCCTCTATTGCCAAAAAATAAGAATCACTTGATGAGTTTCCTTGTTTTTTTTCTCCTTGTGTCTTTGCTAAGAGGACTGGCAATAACATCATCACAATTTAGTGTATTTTTTATGGACACTAAATTACTAATTTCCATCAATAATCCTTCCCAACTATTCAGTAGAGAGCACAATAATAAGATGGCATTTATTTTTTCATCCAAATTTATGTTCATTGAAATCAATTGGTTGATTAACGTATTGAATTTATTTAGGTGATTTTTCATGTTACCTCCTTTAGTCATCTTTAAATTATATAATTTCTTCATGAGGAAAATCATGTTTGAAGTGAAAACCATCTCATACATAGTAGGAAACTTCTCCTACAATCCTTTTGTTGTTTTCTTAGTTGCAACATTAAATAATAGGTTACTAGATAAAGAGATGATGGTTTCTCTTGTTTTCTTATCCATTTTCTCCCACTCCTCATTAGCTATTGTAGTTGGATTTTTGGATTTTCCTTCTAGTGTAATATTGAGGTCTCTTTAAATCAACAATGCCTCCATTTCCATCTTCCACATCCCAAATTTCTATCTCAATAATTTTTTGATTCTCAATTTATCAGCCCCTTCAATCTTTCTAAAAATTCTTCACAAATTCCTAATCAACTTCTTCATTGAGCTCTGATACCAATTTTTTATGTGAAGTCCAGATAAAAAATTATAAAAAATAGATTTATTAGATGCAATATATTAAATCAATTAACAAATACACACAACAAAAAATTTATGTGGTTCACTATAAAGGCTATGCCCATGTGAAAGCTAGGGAAACTCTATTTTGTTAACATTGTTCATACAATACATCTATAATAGCATACATATCATATCATTATATCATTATCCATGTACTAAATATTAGAATTATTTAAAGGAAAACAAAGAGACAAGGAAATTGGTGGGAGAAGTGAAGGAAAATGAATACTCTACATGATTGTTGGACTTCATATTCCAACAATTCCAGAGGTAAACATATTGTAAGAGGTTATACTAATGAAAGATTGAGTCACACCATCAAGAAATAGTCATAAGATAATAATTGTATCCTAAATAAAACAATGTGTTGTGGTTTAGTGAACTATTCCATTTGAATATTAGATATTGTTTATTACTAACATTTACACCTCTTAGATTCACAATCAAATTCTCTTCCATCATTATTTGTTGTAACACAAATGAATGATCACAAGTTGAGATATTAAATTGAAAATTCTTATCTTATGTTGTATCTTCTATTTACTAGTCTTAAATTCTTAAATTTAGGTCTAATTAGTATTCATCAATTGTTTAATTAAACTTATATTGTTATAGGGAAAATTTTATTTTTTCCAAAATTACATTAATTAATGTATAGGCTATTTAGTGTAGGAATTTCCAATCAGAATTAAGTATTCCTCATTGTGAGCATAATTAGAATATAACCTAAACATACTAGATCCAATAGATTCTAAGCAATATCTAGCTAGTTAAGCTATAGTACCAATGAAATACTTGAAAACATAGAATGAAGAAGCCATTTAAACATAAACAATGAATAAATGCATAAAGGAAACTAGTTAAATGTCTCAATCCTCGTCTCATTAGGGGATTGGTGTTGCATTGATGTGGAATGAAATCCCTTTCTGAATCCCTAGATTGAAACAAGCTTAAAGATGGTAGCCATCTATGAATATAGATGAAAACTAAGCTAAAATGGATAAAAATATCAAATGGATGCAAGATGGATGAAAGTGAGTACAAAAATGCGCATCAATGATCAGGATTGAATTTCACAACAATGGATGAGAGGTGATGAGAGGTGAAACCATGGATGAAGGATTATCACCAATAGATGAGAATGCAAGTTGAGAAGGATCAAGGACTTGATCAATGGCTCTCATTTATTCAAAGAAGCACACTTCCTAAAAATTAGGAAGATGTTAGAAGATATATTCCCATTTTGCATGCATGCAAATGGAGGAATATTCTATTAAAATGTTCCTTTAAAAGTGGGAGAGTAACGGAAATTAGCAAATAAAGTAGTTTAAGAAATTACTTAATTTTGCAAGATGAGTGAAATTAAGATTCTCATTAAGTAATTAATTCATTTAATGAAAGGGGGTATGTGTAGGATCATGGTGGATGAAAAAGTGGCAATATGATGGGTATGTGGTTGACGACTTTTTTTTTTACCCAAAATTGATGAAACAAAAGGGTTTTTAAATGAGATTCTCATTTCCACTAGTATGAATTATACCTTACTTTGAATTTAATAAATAATTATTGTTCATTTTCTATTCAAATTGTGACTAAAGTTATGATTGATAGGTTGATTGAAAAAAATCTATAGCTTTCAAATGGTATCACTTTTTTGAATCCAAAACATGCATCACATTCTATGCTTCACATACTATAGGATTAAAAAAAGAAAAATTGAATTTCATAAAGTTTTGACCAAGTTAAGGTGGTCGACATACGAGCTTTTATATTTTTGAAAAAGTTGTAATAAAAAATTCATAATTATTTATTTATTTGGAAAAAAATTACAAAAAATGTGCATCACATTGGGACATGAGTCCTCTACTTATATGTAAAATATTATAAAAAATGTTATCATTTTATTGTGGTTAGGGCGGTCAGACAGACACCTACTTCTTATTTTTTCTTGAAATTTAAGTACTGCATTGAAATTTCAAATTTTCACCAAATAGATTTTTTTTTTTTAAAGTAAACCTAGTAGTTTAGAAACTACATTCAATTTGTACATTCTATTCTTATGTATTTTTGAAATAATATAGATAACTTATTCAAATTTTAATGCTAAGTTGCCTAACTCTAATTTTCTAATTTTTTGCCAATTTAAGGGCCTATTTTTTCCATGATGATCTTGCACATACCAGGTTAAATGATTATTTAATTGAATAATTAAAATTATTTAATTAAATGAGAGGACACAAGCAATTTAATTAAATAATTTGCATTACCTAATTATTAGAAGAAAATTAGTTTGAAAGGGGATGAATTATCCAAATAATATAGATCATTTGATTAATAGAAGAAACTGATGTATTTAATTAAATAACTAGGATTATTCAATTAAATAATTGAAAAAGAAGTGAATTTAGGATGAAATGGGGTTAGTAAACAAATTCAGGTGAGCAATATCAGTTAGGACAATTTTAAGTGTCTACATTTTTCCCCTCTTTGAAGCAAGGTACCTATTACATTGGTTCAAAGTGGTTCACAACAATGGTGTGGAAATTTCTTTAAAGTGGGGGAAAACATTGACAATATATTTTGATATTTCTCATGTTTCATGGTGATATTTTCTTTCTTCTTGTGATGTGTCCTTTTCTTTGTGGTGTCATTGGGTTTAATGTCCTCCAAGAGTGTGATATTTCTTAGTATACAAACTTTCCTCTTAGTGACCTAATGTGATGCACTATATTCCCTAAGTTGTGAATCTTTAACTTTTGACTTTTCCTCTCTTGGAGACATTAGGAACAATGTTCCCTAAGAGGAGACCTTACATGAACTATGCAAAATCCCTTTGAACAAAATTTTACTAGCATTAATGTTCATAAGTGTTTAGCATAATACAACTTGTTAACCTTGTGAATCTTGAACCCCTAAATTCAAGTTCGCCAAGTATAACACACCTTTCTTGCTAGTGGAGCCTTGCCTTGTTCATAGGTTCTTAGCATAATTCATCTTTTTAAGCCCTATGGAGCCTGAAACCCCCTAAATTCAAGGCCACCAAGCATAACACACCTTTATTTTGAGTGGAGCCTTGCCTTGTTCATAGAATGTAGCTTGTTAATCCCTATGGAGCCTAAAACCCTCTTCAAGGCCACCAAGCATAATACACCTTTCTTTTCAATGGAGCCTTACCTTATTCATAGGTGCTTAGTGTAATGTAGATTGTTAAGCCTTATGAATCACAAAACCTTGTCTTGTGGCACCTTATTGAAAATTTTAGAGGGACAACTTTGATATTATTTTCCAACCATTGGGATACTCACCTAGTGGAAAACGTGATGTTCCACTACCACAGAGTCAACACATGATGAAAATATTAGATGTGTTATGTGCAACATCAGATAGTCAAGGATTGAACTTCCTAGTCTTTGATATTGTATGATTGAGTATCTTTGTCATTGATGCATAAATATGTCTTGAATGTCTACTTTAGTGTGAGTTTGACATGGGTTCATCCTCTCACTAAAGTGGGGGTTAAATGTAGTGTAGGAAAAAGTATCCCTTTTTCACACTTAATTTGAAATTATTTAAAATAAACCTAATTATGCCTTAATTTAGTGCCAAGTAATATTTATTTTACATATTCACATTAAGTTTAGGACCTTATTTATTAAAATGGACTTAATTGTGCTTTATTTTAGTGTTGTAAAGTGTACCCCTTTACACTTTCACACTTATCTATGGACTCATTAATTAATTGAGCTTAATTCCCTTAATTGGCCCCTTTAATTCAAATTAAAGCATAATTAAATACAATTTCCAAAGGGTAAAACCCAACATTCATTAATTCCATGACATAACACTCATCCTTGAAGAATGTGTGTCCTAGGTAAGTGACCTAGGACCCATTGCCAGGGTGAATGGGTCCTCACTTAGGCCTAGGACCTAAATTTAAACTATGTTTTTGGTAGTATTTCAATGATTTCAAATGTATATTCAATGTTAGCTTGTGATATTTGAATTTCAGGAATTAATCTTAACATATGTATAAATAGAGGTCATTTCACTAAGTTTCACCTAGAAAGTTTTCATGAGTACCTAGAGTTTTCAAGCAATCCCAAAGTTTTCATGATCACCTAGAGCATTCAAGTGAGCATTATCAAGAGTACCTCATGATAATTTCAAGGAATTCAAGAGTATAATTATTGAATATTATTGTAGTAATCAAGATTCCATTATCATGTCAAAGCTTTTTTTCATCATGCATGTTGTTTGAGCTAATATGGTGATGTAGAGTTCAAGATCCATTCAAGCATATCAAAGGCCTTATTTCAAGATAAGTTTCATGATCTAGATCCACATCCATTGAGGCCACTTCACGCTAGTTATAGATTTGCATTCCAAGATTTAATCAAGGGCATGGTGACTAGTGGCATTGCATTTTTTCATTCATCATTCATTCATGTGCTATTTGATTTCATTTCAAAGTTTAAATACTCAAACATGGTTTGACCAAAGAAAACCCCCCATCACCAAAAACAATATTTTTTTCCTCTTGTGTTTTTGTTTGTAGGTTTTAGGTTGAATTTATCCTTTAAAGAGAAAAATTGAAGAAAGCTACAAAGTTGTCAAATTTTCAAGGAAATTTGTCATCTCACAGAAACTCTTCTACAGGATTTATTTCCAATTATCCAATTATGAAACTCAAGAATTTGGGAGTGTAGGCACAAGAGAAAAGAACCTAGAAAGAATTTTTATAGAGCCCTAGCCACGACCCATTCACCATGGGGTAAATGAGTCCTCAATGAGCTCCAAAAAGGAACTTTTGGTGATTGGTACAAAACAATTTCCCTTTCTCAGATCTACCTTTTAATCAAGTGGGTTCCAATATTTTTTAGTACAATCTTTCATTTGCACTTTATAACTTGCATTTTGTAGTTTATTTGGTATTTATAATCTTTCTCCCCAAAGTGATATTTCACCTAGACCTTTTTCCTAATAAACAAAAGGGAAATTTTCATATTCATACCTTGATTTGACCCACCTTTTGGATGTGATACAAATTGGGAGAACCAATCTAGTGCCTTTCCTACGAGATTCCAAGGAAATAGTCTCATTAAATATGTTTGTTCATGTGCTATTTCAATCAAGGCCATGTGGAATTTTCTCATATCTCAATAGGATTTCCTTTTCCTCTATATTTGGGTAATGGTGACATGACATAATGAGGAGGAAAGGGAGTCATGTATAATGTCCTATCAAATAGGTATGGGAATAACTCTTGTGTAGAGTAAGTCTTCTTGTTTGGAAATATTATGGTTTCCACGTGTTTTTGGAAGGCTAGGATTTGATTGGCTAGGACATCATATTGAATGAGTGATGTATCCACGAAATTTGCAACCAAATTTTGATAAGGACCCATGTTCATATTTTTCAATCCAATCTGTTGGTGTTGACCCTAGGTGTGTTTTGAGTTGAGATTTTATGAGTGTACAATGGGATTTGTGTTTGAGTTTGGATGTGTTGAATTTGAGTTTGAATGTATGAGGTTTGAGGTATGTGTGGGATGTACATATTGGATTTCATTTGAAATAGATTTGGAATATTTTTACCTTATGTATATTGATTGTTATATTGATATAAGGGCCCTTGAGTATTTGTTTGTTGGGGGATACTTGTGTTATGACCTTGTGAAGTGTTGGTGTTTGTGTTGGTCCCATGAATATGAATCCTTGTCCTCTTATTTTTTTCCAAAGGATTTGATGATGAGGTGTTCATGGCACTAGATGTTTCAAATAGACTAGATGTATCACCAAAAGGTTGTGACATGGCTTGTGTCATAGATTATGTCATGTATTGTGTCATTAGTTGTGTTCCAAATAAGGACATATGGATTGTTGTGGAATCTTGTGTTGACCCTCCCAAAGGAATAGAAACATTGATTTGTGGGGTCCTAGAGCCTTTTTAAGATGATGTGTCATGTCCTTGACTTTGTTTGTTTGGTGATGATTCTTATCAAAGTGTATTCACATCAAATCCATGGAATAGTTTTTCTTCACTATGTAGAAGTTTTGCTAAAATCCTTTGAGGGTCTAAAGCTACTATCTCATCCACAAATCTTGCCACATTGGGGTCTTGGGAGGTTACATTTACTTGATCATCAATTATGGCTTGGGTGTTGTAAATGTCAAATGGAGTATGTGGCTTAGGTGCTTCATTGGATGAGGAACCTAGGTTCAATCTACTGGTGTAATTTAGAGGTCATCATTATCATTGAAAAAGTACATTTCCTTCCATTTCCTTTGTGATATTTTTCCTACCATAAAAGGACTTGCAAAGGTGATGGATGGGAGAGGAAGTCTAAATGAATGATAATGCAAAAGATATGCCTTAACCGTAAGGTGTATGACTCTAGAATATGTATTTTTTATATTTTTCAAGATATAAGGGATGCCTAATGATGGTACCAATATTAAGAGTCAAAGTGACAATAGTCAAGATGTGGATAAGATAGTATCACAATGATCAAAATCTAAAGTTTATCTATGATTAAAAGTATGAAAGATGTAGTATGAAGGTTGTTATGAAGGGATGGGGTAATAAGACCTTATATGAGGAATAAATACCTTTGATAAATGTAAGCTAAAGGTTGTTAATCAAAAAAAGATAGACAAAGTGACAAATTTGATTATCAATGAACTTGAGAATGACAAAGACTAAAATGACAAGTTGATAAGGTGGCCTCAAACTAGACTTGTGAGTTGAGGAATCAACCTAACAGACAAAGGACTAAATTGATTGTTTTGAATGATAAGGTCAAGATAATATGAGTTTGAAACTATGGTCTAGAGTCTAATCTTGATCAAATCCCTAATTTGAGGTATGTGAATGATTTATTTAAGGTAAAGTTCTACCTAAGGTTTGATTATGATGATGAGGAGTAATGCAAGGGTGATCCAATGGATGGGATGAGAATTGCAAGTCCATGATATCATACAAAGAATGTAGACAAAGAATTGATAAAAAATGCTCGGCTATTCTAGATTTCTCTTAAAAAATTCACAACTAGCAAATGCAATGTTCTGGGAAGCAGTGGTGGCATTCTAAGCAATAGTTGCGGTTTTCTAATTTTTATCAGTTGTGGTGTTCTAGGTAGCAGTGGTGGTTGACAGTGATAGTCAGTTGTGGTGAACGTCTTTTTTTTCTTAATTTTATTAATTTTGACTAAAATTTTATCTATTTTTTGTGAATTTTGAATGGAAAACACTATAAATAGTCTAAAAACAATTATCTTGGCTGGTCTAAATGTCACAAAGTGTGTTCACAATGTGTATGTTCGGAGGTTATTCACTTGAATTTTCATGGGTCTAGCACAAATCAAATGTAAATCATACACATAAAACAATTTCCTATCCTATGGTCAATGGCCAATGGCATGAATCTCGAGCCCACAACTTAGAATCTCCTTTGACTTAAGGGAGGGACACCCTTTTGAGTTATGAATCACCTCTTGTCTATGAAAGTGGATGGATAGGGGCCTCTTGGAATGGAAGGATGACCCAATCACCCTCTCCTTGGAAAGTTGCAAGTTTGAACAAGTAACTTATGCTAAGCCAAGGATTCCCATCTCACTTAAGGGAGCCACATGGTAACTTTTAGGGTGCAGTGTTGTATCCCTTGCATCGAATGTGACACCAATAAAATTCAATCATCAAAGGAGGGCTTCTAACTAGTTTGATTCTTAGTCGCAACTTTGGAACATGTCACCTCATGAGTGTCTAATAAGCCACTTAAGAATTTAGCCACTCCTACTAGCGACACTTATATACAAAGGTATCTCATCATTTGAATGATACTATACAACAAAAGCTAATAGCAGTTGAACTTGGCATTTAGTCTTATCCTTTTATATACTAGCCCAAGGGAAAAATAGGTTGGAGTCACCAAGGAGTTCTCTGTACAGATGTGTCTCACTTGTTAGGACCATATAACAGGTAGAAAAAAAGAAAGACAAACATAATGATTTTGATCTTCAAGATCACTCAAGGTGCGACCTAAGAGAGAATTTACATAAAGTGCTTAACTCACACTAGCATGGTGTTCATTAATCTTAATAAACCAAAAGTATGGGTGATAGTGAAAATGTTAAGAGATGTTTTTGATTCTGAAGATCACCAAATTGTGTGAGAGAAGAGCATACACATCTAAAAAAAATACAAAACCACAAGACATTAAAGAAAATGTTTTATTTTAAGTCCCCAAATCAAAATGTGAGAAAAGACACTAGATGCAATTTTTTTGTCAATTTTAAGACCAATGAATGTGAAAATGAAAGGTTGATTTTAAGCCCAAATGAGTGAGATAATGAAATTTGTTGTAAATTTTAATCCAAATGAGTTAATATGCAAGTAGTGGTCATTTTAAACCCATGAGTCAAATAATGCAACTTGTAAATTTTAAGCCAAATGAGTGTATAATGCAAGTTAATTTTAAACTCAAATGAGTGTGAATGACTAAAGGGAATTGAAAAATCAAAACAAGATAAACAAGTTAGAAATCCTAAATGTAAATGCCTCATTTCCACCTATGATACACATATCAAATTAGATAGTAGTACTAGAACACTCCTAAAATATTGAATCAAAAGACCTAATATGAAAACTCCTACTAAAATGCAAAATTTTGAAAAACATGTAATTGTATCATTGTAATTGGAAAATGTGGCTCACTCTTTTGATGGATGTACTATTGGAACTTGTATGGATTACAAAATATCAATTGCGTCAGGTGAATGTGATGAAGTTGTCAACAATTGCATCAAAGCCCTAATAAGTTGTGGTGAATCAACCTAAAGCTACAAAACCATAAAAAATCTAACCAAAATGATGTAACCAAATGATGTTCTTCTATTATGAGTAGTTATAGTGAATCCCTAATCAATTATGTTGCATGAACCTAAAGCTACACAAAACACTAAAATATAACAAATTTTGAAAAAACCAAAGACTAGTATGATGCAATAATGATGATAGATGACAAAACCAAAACCAAAAAATTGAGAATAATAGAAAATCCAAAAATAAATGTGATAAAATGATGCTCCCAAATTTTGAATAGTTACAACTTTTCGGATAGCAATTGTGTTGGATTGGCTTTTGGCGATTGCATCATTTGAGCTTGTGATTGTGGTGTATGCCTAAAAATTTAAAATTTATAAAAATTTCTACAAGACCTGGTTAGCTTCACATTAGGTTCACCAATGTAATCTAGGGAAAAAATCAGGTTAAGGTAATACAACATCAAAACTAAACCTATAAAGCCCTAAACTAACAATAGAGCACAATCCAACATAGAAAAATCAACAAAAAGTAAATATTATGTATGCCATGGTTTCTTGACCTCCATTATCCTTCTCCATTTTTCTTGAATGTACTTAATGCCCTTAGATTTGACTATGCAATAGTAGCCTAATGCCTATGATAGAAAAATATTGAAGATAGTAGTTATCTCACTATCAGCATCTACTTGTGCATGAACTAGATTGATGAAAATGACAATGATAGGTGTATTTTACAGAAAGACAAATGTCAATAAGATATGTCAATCAATGGCCAAGAATGAAAGTCGTAGTATGAAATAGGGTTAGGGAAAAAATAGAGAAAATGATAAGGATGGACAATTAAGATTGAATTATAAAATATTTCAATCATGGGTGGAAATTGAATGAGATGTCAAGAGATAAGATTGACATGGATAATGAGGTTGGCACAAAAAAAGAGGTTGTAGGAGATATTCAAATAATTTTATTAAATTATTTAATTTGGGAGGGAAATGAATAATTAAATAATGAAAACATTATTTAATGATAGAAGACATGACAAGATGACTTTTCATTAAATAATTTAATTCAAAAGTGGAAGAAAAATGAAAAATTAGTAGAAAATTAAATAATTATATTTAATTTAATTTACTATCATAAAATGCTAATGAATTAAATAATTAGAATAACTATTTTTTTTGGATAGATAAATAGCTGCTATATGGGGCAACACCCTGTATTACTTTTTTGAAAAGATATTACATTTTGGCGTATCGTATAGCATATACTCCACAGACCAAACCTATTCCCATGAAGAACCTAAGCCAATCTTGATTGAGTACCTACTATCCAAAATATCTAGGGCAAGAGGAAAAAGGCCTAGATACATTACAATTATTTTCCAAAAATAGGCTACAACAAAACTGAACTGACACGAAAAACACAGCTTGACCCCTTATGTATACCTAACTGGGTGGACTACAAAACCCCTACTACTTGAAACCATATTTACAAACAAAATTTTGGATATATGACCTACATATTGTAGACCCACTAGCCTTACTCATCACTATCCTCATTGGAGTCATGCCTTTTCTACCAAGCTTTGAAATCAACAATCACTGGGCATTCCAGACCACAATTGACATGAGTTGGGCTTTTGGATTTTTTCTCAGGGTCCCTCTCATCAGTTTTGTGCCATTCTTCCCCCAGCCCTAGCTCTCGTTCCTCATCATCACTAACCACTATCTCATTCACCAGCTCTTCATCTTCCACATAGCTCAGGGCCCAGCCTCTTGGCAAGCTGGTGACCATCTTCACAGCATGAAGCATTAAGAAAATGTTGCATTTACTAATGTCCTAGAGCTTATCATAAACTTCAGGCTCTCTGGTTTTAATTAGAGGAAATTTCATCACCTCCTATCCATGCATGTAGATCATGTAGTACTTTTGAGGCATGGGTATTAGTTTGTTCTCATCAACATTTTCTAGCGCCGCATCAATTTCTACCAACTAGGCATGCTGAAACACCATATGTGTGAGATTTTTAGTTCCCTCCTTCAATACCTCCATCTTCAAGAGAACGTTCGGAAACATTGTAGGAATTTCAGAATTGGAGCTTTCCCTATGGTAGGCTCTCAAAAACTCAAGACCCAACACCTACTTTACTACCTTGAGGATTACTGGGTGCAGTGAGGATAACAACCCCTATAATTTTTTTTTTTGTGATTTCACCTCTAAAGGTTTGCTATTGTTTATCTGAGTTGAGTGTGAGTGGAGTCTCCATTTTAAGCTAATTGCTAATTGCTTACACTTGTTGATAGAGAAAGGAACCTACACACCCCTTGTTTCTATGGCTTTTATTAGTGTAACTAATACTTTGAGAGGCTTCCTTAAGGTTAAAAAAATTATTCTTGAATTTGATTCCAAAGCTTGATGCACCATTATTAAGAAGCATGTCCTTAGTCCACTTGTTAATTGGTAATGAGTCCTTTTCACGGGTGATGAGCCTAACCCAGGACATCTCTGGCAGAAAGGCCTTAGAAAATGACCATACACACACTCCACATGTATTAAGTCCCTTTCTCTTTGCTTAAATCATTCTGGTTCTAGGTGAGCCCTTACCTGTTACTAGGTAAAGCCATGATGGGCCCCATCTAGATAGCATACACACCCGATCTTGCCACATGGGATCCACATGTACACATCTCCAATCACCCAACATGATGCTTGCTCAACTGGGATTCTAGCAACACTGCAACCATGTGAGGGAAGATATGAGGTGAAGCTAGCTGCCATGTCATTTAAAAATTCCTTGGGTTTCTATTTAAAAACTTTAGCCTATACTTCCTTGTTTTTTTTCTATAGCTTCTTTCACCAAGTTGTCTGCTCTCTGGTTCCCTTCCCTATAGATGTGTGATAATTTGTATTCCTCAAACCTTCCTAGAAGTTGAGAAATTGACTGGAGCTAGTGATTCAATTTCCAATTGGGAGAATTATTTTTTCGTATCACATTGATTGTAATTAGGGAGTCTCCTTCTAGTTGAATTCTCTTTGCTTTTATGGAAATATCCATCTGAATTCCCATTAGTGCTGCTTGGAATTCTACCTCATTCTTTGTACATAAACCAAGCAATTGTCTCCCTATTTTCATTTTTGGCCACACATCTAGTGCCTCTTGGGCCTGAGTTGCCATGAGATGCCCCATAAAAGTTGATCTTGATGCAACCACTTTCCAGAGGTTCCTATCTGACTTCCTTTCTCTTTTGTTGTTAAGCGTTGTGGCTTGGACCTATTACTTTGGGGATGATGAGCCCCTTGAAAGCTTGTTTCATGTGGTCATCCCAATTTGAGTATGTTCCTTGCTTCCCTAGATTTGGTTTGAATGCTTCATTTACTATTTTAGTTTTTAATCCTTTGATTTTTTCACAAAACATTACTGAAAAGATTTCCTTGGTTTGAAAGATCCTTGTGTTGCATTCCTTCCAAATTTCCTAGATGATTATTGATGGGATATGGGCTAGATGTTGTCAAATATTTCCTTTCTTCTTAGATGGGGCCACATATTGAACCATGCCAATAAGTAGTTTGGCAAGGGGCTCTTCCAACTGGATTTTCTCATGAAATGTTGCCAACATTGCTCTGAGTATGGACAGTTAAGGAGCAGGTGGTATGTGTCGTCATTATAATTTTACATAAAATGAATCTTCTTTGGCCTTGAATTCCAAAGGTGGTGATTCTATCCTCTGTTAGGATTTTTTTGAATTTCCAATCAAGTAAACACCCCTGCTTTTGGTAGACAATTTCTTCCCCACAGGAGTTTGCTTGGCTAGTTTTGTTCTCTTTTGCTTGTTCCTTTAACCTGTAACCAAGCTTAACAACATATGTTCCAATTGAGGAAACACACCACCTTATGATGTCTTCTTGGTTAGATGGCAAGAATTTCCTTTCTTTTAAGATTGCAGCTAGGAATATTTTTGGTTTTGTGGTGCTTCTAGGTTTTGCAAGGAGTTCCATTCCCATTCTTGTACACCTTCCCTATCTATCATCCTTCCATAGTTGCACACCCTCTCTCCCTAGGTTCCTATAGTTTCTTCTTTGATTTGATCTAGGTTGGGAAGAGTTGCCAAAGTTTTTTTACCATTCCATGAATCCTTCCAAAAGGATGTTGACTTACCATCTCTTAATTTCCAAGTCACACACTTTGTAATTATGTCTCTACACTCCAACAAATAGTTCAAGATGGCTGATCCTCTAAGAGGGTTTGTGGTTGTGAGGATTCAAATTGGAGAGTCTGTGTCCAAATATTTTCTTATCAGGATCCTAACCCATTGTTTATCTCCTTTTGTATACATTTCCCAGACCAATTTTTCACCTACGACCATGTTCATCAGCCTCAATTGCCACCTGCCTCTTTGGGGGTGTAGAATTTTCTCCAAGCCACTAGTGGAAATTTTTGTTGATCTCTTGTACCACTCTAGAAGAATTTTTTGAATATTTGATTGAGATTTTCCCCATCACATTGGGATTTTTAGAAACCATTGAGTAAAAATGGTATTGTTGAAAGTAATCCGCTTTCACCATCATTAATCTTTCCCTAAAGATAGCCATTTCCCCTTCCATGTCCCCAACTTGTTCTTGCAACTGTTGATTAGCTCTTCCCAATAACATTTTTTGTTGATGCCCACAAAAAGGGGGTGCCCAAAAATCTTCCTGGAAAGTTTGCCACTCTCAATCCCAAAATTCTTGCTAGATCTCTCTGAAGGCTTGGTTGAGTATTGAGAAAAAAGACCTCAGATTTGTGCCAATTTATGCTTTGTCCTGATGCATGGAAATATTCATCCAAAAATGTTTTTGTGGTTCTCGCTTCTCTTCTTCTTGCCATTCCAAATAGTGTTGTATCATCAACAAATTGTTGATGTGTTGAGTTCTCAACACTATTGGCTGCTTTCCCTCCTTTCCATTTTCCTTCATGCCTTAGTGTTGTTATTCCCCTTCCCATTACTTTTTCCATGATGATGAACAAGAAGGGGGATAGGGGATCTTCCTGCCTTATCCCTCTCAAAGAAGTGAAAAAACCCTCAGCTGACCCATTTACCAATACTGAGAATTTTGTCGTGGAGATACAGCTTTTAATCCAATTTACCCAATCCTCTTGAAAGCCAAATTTCTTGAGCACCTACAGTAGGAATTCTCTATCCACCATATCATTGGCTCTAAGTATGTCCAATTTAATGATCATACATGGGTCTCTTCCCTTTCTAGCCGAATGCAGGGTTCGTGAGTTGATATTATGCCTTCAACAATTGATCTACCCAGGGCAAAACCACTTTATTCCTCCGAGATGATGTTCCCTAACACTCCCTTTAGTCTGTTTGATATTATTTTCGTGATCACTTTATACACTGTGTTGCATAGAGCAATTCGTCTATAATCCCGCATCCTCTCAGGGTCCTTTTTCTTGGGGATCAATGCCAGGAATGTATGGTTTGTTGCTCCCAACATGGTCATCTTTTTTCTTGATTCTTCTGTTGCCAAGTATAAATCTTCTCCTACTATTTCCCATAATTTATGGAAGAAGCAAGTAGGAAAGCCATCTGGTCCCGAGGATTTATCTGGATTTAGTTGAAAAGTCACCTTTTTCACCTCTTCTTTACTTATTTGCTTAAAAATCATTTTATTTTGTTCTTCTCCTATGATCTTTGGGATTGAATCCAATAGTTTGTTCCTAACTTCCTCATTATTCCCTGATGGTTTGTTCAGGATTGCTTCGAAAAATTTCACTGCCTCCTCATTAACTTCCTCCAATGACTGGGTTATTGATCCATCTTCTCTTGTTATGGATGTTATTCTATTCATGCTTCTATTGGTTACTACCATTCTATGAAAAAACTTTGTATTTTAGTCACCTTCTTTGAACCACGTCTCCCTTAATTTCTACCTCCAGAAGCATTCTTCTCTTTTCAAGATCTCTGATAGTTCTTTTAGGTATTTTTTCGTCTCAAAGTCCACCCCATCCATTCCTTCTTCTATGATATGTTCATTGAGTGTGCATAGTTCCTTTTCCACCTGTTCTTTTTCATGGAAGATGTTCTTGAAATGTTCTTCGTTCCACTCTTTGAGTTTGTTTTTCACATAGTTCAATTTTTTGCTCAGTATATACAAGCATGAATGATTCCCTAACTGCGGTTCCTGCCACCATTCCTTAATCAAATTGGGGAGCTTTTCATCTCTGGTCCACATTTTCTCAAACTTGAATGGGCAACCTATTGGGGTTGCATTTGGTTGTATTTGTAACTGCACCAAGAAATGATCTGAACCCACATAGGGCAAGATAGTGGCTTCATATGTTTGGTTACTTCTTCCCCATTCCCCAAACAAAAGGAATCTATCCAACCTCTCAGCTATTTTTGTAAATCCTTTTCTTCTATTTGTCCAGGTAAAGGTGCCATTTTTTGTTGTTATATCCATTAGATGATTATTATCCACAAACTCCTGAAAGTCCTATTGGACTCTTGTGATTCTCCCTATCCCACCTCTATTTTCTTCGCAATTTAGGGTTGCATTGAAGTCTCCTGCTATGATTCCTTTTTCTCCTCCAAGTTTCGATACGGCCTGAGAGATTTGTTTCCAAACTACTCTTTTCTCTCCTATTTGTGTGGGGCCATATGTATTGATTAATGTAAAATGCTCATTTCTTTGTAGCACTTTGCATTTTATTGCTATCCAATTCATGTTTTCCTCTAACAATTCCCCTGATACTATGAGTGGGTTCTAGATAACACCTAGACCTCCTAAAGCCCCTTTCTGCCCTTACATAACAACCTTCCTGTTGCTTCCACCATTTCATTCTATTTTTTATTTCTTCTGTATCCCATTGTGTTTCTTGTAGTATGAATATATCTGCTTTGAATTGGTCAATTTGGCACTTGACCATACACCATTTGTTAGGGGTGTTTAAGCCCCTAACATTCCATGTTATGATCCTCATTGGGTCTGGGGAGGGAGAGCCTCCTTCCCTTTCCATAGTTTTGTTTGGCTCGCAACATTT
>VDFB02379550.1:0-10513 GCA_007258455.2 Sequoia sempervirens | reverse complement strand
AACCCTTCGATTGTTCGAAGTAAACTGACCATTGGTGGGCTTGATGTCAACAAGATTTAAATTCACAATATTATCCTAAAGAAGCAGCACAAAAGCCTCCAATGTGGCAATACCACCCCACTTCTCAGCGAGCTCAAAAATGGCATTAAAATCCCCAGCCACAATCCACGGAAGGTAAGGCACCATGCTACAGACAAACCTGATATGGGACCACAAAAGTTGCTTACCCTGAATCTCAACAGGCGCATAGATATTAGAGAAGAGTACAGACTCCCCAGTCTCAAAACAAGAGGCACTCATAGATAAAGAAGACTTAAAGGACATCCACCAAAGAGGGTGAACCTTTCGAGGGTTCCATAGACAAGCCACTCTAGAGAATGTATGTGTTAGTGTAGTTCACTTTACTTG
Organism: Sequoia sempervirens; assembly: GCA_007258455.2. Taxonomy (NCBI): domain Eukaryota; kingdom Viridiplantae; phylum Streptophyta; class Pinopsida; order Cupressales; family Cupressaceae; genus Sequoia; species Sequoia sempervirens. The sequence goes on along the minus strand of VDFB02379550.1, from coordinate 10,105 downwards.
TTAATTACACTTTAAAAAAAATAAAATTGTTCGCTTTTGTTATGTTTATAACATTCTCTAGGGTTTCGAGGCGGGCATTACACACACCCCAACCCCCATGTTCTCCCCACGCCTGATCGTGTTTTTGTTTGGGCTGCGTAGTAGCTGTGTGAGGGCTACACACAATAGTCCAAGTGATTGTTGTGTGTAGCAGTCACATGGTTGATGTGCGCAACATGTATAGGTTGCACACAACAATCCAAGTGACTATTGCACAACAGTCTCTTGGCTGTTGTGCGCAACAAAGAGGAGGTCGCGACCTCCTTGTATGGGGGGTCATTGCCTTATAAAATGTTTTATATTTATTTTTTTATATTATTTTATTTTGTTTTATTTATTAATATATTATATATATATATGTATATATGTATATATATATGCATATATGTATATATATATATTAATATATATTTAAGTATGCTGCTCATATTGTGATTTAAGTTTCAGAACTTAGATTTAAAAACTGTGTTTTCATAATTGTATGCAAATATATATATATGTTGTTATTTGTTTATCAATGCCTGGTTATAGGTTGTAGTTGCTGATTTAAAAAGCCAATTCATTTAGTAGTACATTGTAGAATTTTTATTTTAAAAAACAATATTATAAGAGAATTGAATAAATTAGATTTTTATCTTTCGTGGAATAAATTATGCATTGTTAGTTTGCAAATTGAAAGAAGTATACATATATATATGTATATATACATAATATTAGCATCACCCATACATACATATATGTATATATGTATATGTATATGTATAGCATATACATATATATATGTATAGGTAGTATATGTATATAGTATAGGTATATACACATACATACATATATATATATATTCATACATATATATATATATATTATATAAGTATATACATATATATATATATGTATAGGTATATATATATATATATACATATATATGTATAGGTATATATATTCATATATATATACATGTATATATACCTTATATATATATACATATACATATATATGCTCTATATATATATATATATGTTGTTATTTGTTTATCAATGCTTATTATAGGGTTGTAGTTGCTGATTTAAAAGTCAATTCATTTAGTAGTACATTGTAGAATTTTTATTTAAAAAAAACAATATTATAAGAGAGTTGAATAAATTAGATTTTTATCTTTCATGGAATAAATTATGCATTGTTAGTTTGCAAACACAAAGAAGTAATTTTAGCATTTAGGAAATTTGTTTTTAAAACAAACTGGCTAAATTTAAGAATGAATGGATGTTGTCTAAGGAAATTAACGATGTGTTAAGTGATTATGATTTTAATGTTAATTCCCTCAAAATAAGTTTATTTCTTTTTGAAAATGGGTTTAGAATGTTATTATGGATTTTCCGTTAAAATGTGATTGATGGTTAAGGATTCCTTGTTTGTAACTGTCTCTTGAGGTTTTGAAATTGGATTTATTCCTTATTTTCCCTTGGGTCATTTTATTTTTGCTTTGAGTTGGTGTATAGACATGTGTGAACCCTCAAGGTCATGTTATCCTTCGTTAGGAGTTTGAGGTTAACTAGTCTTTAGGCTTCCAGAGGCGAGAGTAAGTTTGTTATTTATTGAGTTTATCATTTGTCTTGGTTTTGAAAAAAGTTTGATTGTAATTGCGATTTTGAGTTTATGCTTGGGCTGTACCTATTTTCATGAATATCTATGTATGTGGTTGTTGGCGAGATGATTGTGCCTTGCATGTGCTTTAGTTTTGACATTTGGTGCTTCTCTGTGTTGGTACAACCCCTTGGAGCTTTGGTTTTGTGATTTGGGTTCTAGGGAGAGTGGCTCTTCATGGGGTCCAACACACAAAGGGGTGACCTAGATAACCCATGCAAGAGTTAGTGTAATAAGTGATAAATTAATTAAGAGAATTAGTCAGTTGGGTAGGAATAACATTAACAAGATAAGAAAGGATGCCTCGTCCACTCGTTAGGGCTTCTGCAGACTAAGGGTGGACTGAGAAGGCTATGGTTGGAATGGTCGTTACCTCGTCCCCATGAGAGGTTAACGGTCCCACATGAGTCACCCTATGGGGCCGATGCCTAGAGAGGCAACCGGGATAACCATAGATGGGGGCTGACGCCTAGAGAAAGGTAGCCAAAATAACCCATGCTAGGAATGTGCAATGAAAATCTCCCCTAGCACCCCTTATGATTTGTTAACTTTGCAAGCCTTTGGAAGTGGTCTATTGATGTTGTGATTTCTTTTGTATTTTCATGTCACTCTTGATTGGAGTTGAGTCCTGTTGCTTTTTGTTTGGATGTTCTTGGTCGAGGATCCTTCCTTGTCTACTCCTAGCATGGGGGGTGGGTTTTCTAACCCACGCGGTCAGGTGGAACGTGCTATGCACCCCATTGGGTTCCCTGTCAACATTCGTGCAATACAGTGCAGCGCTATTCTGATGCAGAATGATCCAGAGTCCTCTTGGTTGTCAGATGTATATTTTGTATTTCAATCATACTCTTGTATTGATGTATTACTCCCACATGTGTTGGGGAATTTAATGATGTAAACTTATGTAATTGATCCATGTTATGTACTGGAAGCTGATGTAATGTATAAATGTACTCTTGTATTCCTTTTATGACTAGTGTAGTGGTTATCGCCTTATGAACATGTTGTATCTGTGGAAATATGTTTCTTGTATTCCCATGATTATAATAAATGTGTGTATGGTTATTAAATTGAGTTAATCTTGTTTATATTGGTTTATCACTTGTGAATGCTTTAATGTTAGAGTTATGATGGATGAATGATATATATTAATGTGATTTGGAATTTTGTTTATTGTCATTCATTATGAGTTAGAATGCGTAATGTTACCTAGTGTACCCCAGAGGACTTAGGTGATTAACTTGTATTCACTTAATTTAATTTCATGCATTGGAAACTTAATTTACATATCTTATATGTTTAAAAAAAATAAAATTGTGCGTTAATAGTTGTCCTTTGGGGTTTGGCGCTGATCTGGCATTACAAATCAATATTAAATGATTTAATTACACAAGTTTTGTTTATAGGTGGAGTTAAAGAGAGATTTAACATTGAAACAAAGGCAACCATCTTTGAAAAGGAGAGACAAAAGTCCGCATTGAGATTGGGAGAGGGGCAACAATTGGCGATTGTAGGTATCCGTGATTTCTTATTTTACTTGTAATCAATTTTTTTTAATCGTAATACGAAACATAATGATTTGTTTTTCCTTCTTGATATTGATTTGAGTTTTTGGATTTCAATTTTTTGATTTGAGTTTTTGGATTTGAGTTATTTTCTCTTTCAAAAGTTTGTTTTTTGTTTTTTGTACCATCTTCTAGCAAAGTGTTTCCAGTATAATCTCTAATATATATGATATCACTGTTGTCTTCAGGGTTTTTTATTTAATTTCTTAACTTCTTATGATTTTCAAAGATATCGATGCTCTCATCCTATAAATCTGAATCATTTTCTTCATTCATACTAGAGTGATCTGCTATATCAAATTCAAAATGACTCCATTTCTGTAAAACTCTAAATTGACCTTCAACTTGCTTGGTTTTTGCATTTGCATTTAGTTGCCCTGGATATGCAGTAGCATTGATTCCTATTGTCTTCAAGATTTTATCAAGAAACAAATACCAAGGATCAAAGTACATACCTCCAATTCTATAACAAAACTCTTCAATCTAAATTTTTTATCTACTTATTTAGCCTTAAAAGCTTTGCAGTTTAGGTTCATGGAGAACAAATGTGGCTCCAAAACAGAAAAGGCAGCTGAAACGTGAACCCCTATATGACCCAACTTAACGGTAAATGACTCCAGTTATTTTTTGTAACATTCATACAAATATAAGCAAAGAAGATAACAAATGCATGCAAAACATTTTCATCTTTATGCCCTTTTGATTTGTCACAACACAATCCAAAGATGGGATACAATTAGAGAAATAAAATTAAAAAAATAGTTTATAATATGCATTTTTGGGTGGGAATGAACTTTCAAGAAACTTTTGGACAGAAAATTTAAAGGTCTGAAAGCAAATCTTTAGTATTACCCTCCCACATCATTATATATATCTCTATTCAAGCAAACAAATTAATGGTTGGGGTATTTTTTAGAGTTTAGATGTATTTGAGTTTTGCAAGAATGACATTTTCGTTTTTAAAGTTCACTGTTATTTTTTTAAGCATCATGATAGAATCACGAATGCATGTGGGCTTAAAACAAGATTGTTGAGAGTGTGGGAGAAGACATGAAAGATCTCAAGGAGGGAGATCATGTGTTGCCATTATTTACAGGCAGGTGTGGAGAGTGCATATACTGCAAATCACCAAAGACTAATCTGTGTAAAATTCAGAATTGATCCCACCAGGGTGGTCATGTTGAGCGATCCTTCAAAAATTAAAAAGTATTATTTTTAATTTAATGGATTCAATCATGTTATATAGATATCGACATCCTTATGTATCAAAACATCAAATACTTTCTTTTCCATTTTGGCCCTCCATGGTTGTCCTCCTAAATCTTTTAACATTGCAATGGTCAATTAAATAATTGATAAATCTTGAAGATTATAATTATCCACTTAATAATGGATAAATGTTCCTGATTATAATGGTTTGGTAGAATAAGGCAAGATTTTATACCTTTTTCCTTAATATGACTCCTACTTTTAGTGCTACGGTGGCTCCATGAAAACCTTTTTTATTAAATTTTAATAATAGCTTATGAAATGTGATACAAAAATATTGATCAAAAATTAATGAACAATTATATATAAGTTCTTATTTTAATTTTTGATGAATTCTCATAAAATTATGTCAAAATTATTTACTATTTTTTAAAATCATTTTGAATTGAAATCATTTTTTTTTAATAACTATAGAATTTGGGAAAAATAAGCGTATAAGAAGGATAACTCTCGACATATTCTATATATATTAACAATTAATATATGTATGCTAGTAGATATAATGCTCCAAAATTTTATTCATCTAATATCTTTATTCCAAATCTTACTTCCAATATTAATTCATAAAATTTTGTTTTGTAATGTCACTCTACAATTCTTTATTGTTAGGGTTAGGGTTACAACCATAGTTATAGATAGTGTTAAGACCAAGCACTATAATTAAGATTAGGATTATAATTAAGAATAATGTAAAAATTATGTTAGAACTATTCAAAAAATAAAATAAATTAAAAATAAAATATTACTAACAAAAATCAATAATAAAATATGATTAATAGATATAATAATCAAATTTTTTATTTATCTAATATATTTATTTTAAATCTTATTCTCAATATTAATTCATAGATTTTTTGTGTTTTAAAAAAATCTTTTTTTCTCTCAAAAGGGGTAAAGGCTTTCCATTGCCAAAAGAGCTTCGAGGAGAGGCGTTGAAGTAAGAAATTAGGACCCGAGAGTCCAAGAAACAGCAAAGCAGAAGAGCAGAGCTGGCCCAGCCCAAGTCAGCCAACTCCTAAACGAGCCCTATCCTCAGCCAGGACTCCCTCCAAATCATGGCGAAGCTCCAGAGGAATAAGCTCCCACTCCTCGATTCTCCACCCACCGACACACTCAAAGGCCCATTTTGCCAAGCAATCAACAACCCTATTCCACTCCCGCAGAATATGAATAAAAGTCACCATTTCCATCAACAAACTAACCTACAAAATCTATTGCACAATCATAGCCAACTACCAACTGACCCCCACCACTTTTCGCTCGATGAGCAAATTGATCAAGACTTGGGAGTTAGATTCACAAATAATCCTTTTCCACCCCAAAGCATGAGCCCTCTCAAAGGCGCAGAGGATTGCCAAGCCTTCCACAATGTTGATAGTCTTCGACCCCTCATGGATTGAGAAGAGGAAAACCACCGAACCTAAAGAATCCCTGCCAATCCCCCCAATACCAGCAGGTCTCGGATTTCCCCTGGAAGAGCCATCAGTATTGATCTTCAAAACGCCATCAGGAGGGGGCTGCTAACTACCAATCCTATGAATTTTCTACTTCACCTTCCGCCCTCTCCTGACACAAGCAGAAGTCACAGACAACCCCTGAATCCCCAATCTCTCCACTACCTCAGCATCCCTTTTCTCTAACGGAAAGCTCACAACACACTTAGCCTCCACCGTTTCCTGAATCATGCTCAAAATTTGTTGCCAGACTTGCTGCACAAACTGCTTCTCACCCTGAAAAATATGCCTATTCCGTTCCAGCCAAATCTTCCACAGCAGAAAGATAGGCCCCACAAACCACACTTCCTATAAGAAAGAAGTCATAGAGGGAGGCCTACCCACACTATTCCAAAAGTCAATCAAGGAGGAAGCATGAACACAGGGGCTCTGCCAAACGCCCCACCAAAAATGCCAAATCTGGATAGGAAAAGGACAGCGAAAAAACAAGTGAGAAGACTCCTCCTCGGCAACCCCACACAAAACACAGACAAAAGGGCCATGGAAACCCCTCTTCCGGATATTGTCCCAAGTCAAACACTTATTCTAGGTCAACATCCAGACAAAGCAATTACACTTTGGCCAGGAGAACTTGTTCCAGACCTTCTTCCACCACTGAACTTCCTCCCCATTCATCCTGTGGGACAATAACACCTTATATTTAGAGGCCACAGTATAAACACCCAAAGGATTAGGAGACCAAGCAAGCACATCTTCCTCCCGGAGAGAACTACATCGACGACTGGAAAGAACACTTTGCAACACAACACATTCCTCTTGAAGACCAACATTTAGCCAAACATCAGGAGACTTCCATCTAGCCACCTCAAGTTGTTTGCAAAAAGAGGAGGATTTAAAGTCACTCACCCATGACCAACCAGCCTCAATAAACCTTTGGAAAAGATTCAATAAATTAGGGTACTCAGAGATGAGAGGAGGAGATCCATCCCAAGAATCAGACCAGAACTGAACCTCAGTCCCTTGCTTACAAATCCAAAATAAACCATCCTTAATAAGAGTAGCCCCCTTTTTGAGAGTCCCCCATATCACCGAACCCTTCCCGACAAGGGGATAACGAGGAATATCATTATGAGGAATTCCCAAAAAGTACTTTTGAGATAGAACTCTGGCCCAAATCTTATCCTGCTCAGTGCACCACTGCCAATACAGCTTCACAGCCAACGCCACCCCAGTCAAAGTCGACTGCTGCAATCCAAGACCCATCTGCCCGGACTTACACAAACAGCTTCCCATCCTAACGGACTCCATTTTAAGGGCAGCTGGGCTTATCCGGCCGCTGAGATTGTACACAGCGTAGGAGTCGAAGCTCGCAGCACCAAAGCTCCACCGAGGCAGCGCTTTGGAGCGTACATCTATAAATGGGAAAAGCACACTTACAGAGGACTTGATCTGGGCAAAGCTGACGAGGGCAGCAGCTGCATTGGTGGGTGCTTTAACTCAAAAGGCTATCCAAGATATTCTTCGGGACTCCATCCAGGAAATTTTCAAGATAAAGGAATACCAAGATAAGAATTAAAGGAAAATTCCCAATCGGGAAATCTCAAAGTGCAGGCAGTATTGTTGAATGGGAATTTAAAGTATTAAAAGAGATGGAAGGATTTTATCTTCATTAATTAATTACTGAGGCAAGTCGGGAGTAAAATCATCGATACCCTCGGGAATATTAGCAACTTCTCCCATTGTAGCCTTTCCCATCAGAGCAGTATCGTCCACAAACTGCAGGTGCGACTGTGGAGGAAAGTCACCACCCCACCGCCAACCCTGGTTGGAGAGCGCCTCCTGATGATATACAGGCAGCTGTAAGGAGAGAAAAATGGAGAGAGGGATCCCTTGGTGACCCCTAGACGCCCCAAACAACTCAAAGTGCTCTCCATTAATAATCACAGAGAAAGAAACTGAAGTAATGCAGCTCATAACCCAATGAATCCAATCTTCCCCGAAACCAAAAACACTAAGAATCTTTTGAAGGAAAGACCATTTGACCCTGTCATAAGCCTCAGCCATATCCAACTTAATGAACATCCCCTTTTCTTTGGAGCTGGCCATAGAATGAATGGTCTCGGTTGCAATAACAATCCCATCCAAAATTTTCCTTCCCGCCACAAAACCACTCTGCTCCTCAGAAATTAGCTCCTTAAGCCCCTTTTTTAACCTATCAGCAATTAACTTAGAGATAACTTTATAAATGACATTGCAGAGAGAAATGGGATGGAATTGACTTAACCTATTACCCCCATCACACTTGGGAATGAGGGCTAAAAAGGTAGAATTTAATGCTCTGAGCATCTGCTTGTTCTGCTGAGATTCCTGAACAACTGCCAAAAGGTCCAACTTGATGATATCCCAGAATTCATGGAAAAACTCGACTGGGAATCCATCAGGACTAGGAGCTTTCCCTTTCTTCATCTAGAAAACAGTCCCCTCTAGCTCCTCCAGCATGATATTACTCATAAGAAGCTCATTCATTTCTCTAGAAACCAAAGGGGGAATACAAGAAAGAACCTGGGCTTCTTCCGGAGACCCCCCTGCGAATCCTCCCGAAAAAGAGAGGAAAAATAATGCACTGCCTCACCCGAGATTTCAAGAAAGGAGGAGAGCTGCTCACCCCTATCATTCACCAGAGCCGAAATAGAATTGCATTGCCTCTTGGACTTCACTGAATTGAAGAAAAAAGCAGTGTTTTTATCCCCCTCCTGAAGCCACTCTATCCGAGCCTTTTGTTTCCGATACATTTCCTCCCGCATCTCGCACTCCTCCAGAGCTTTCAAAGCCTGAGCCTCTTCCTGAAGCAAATCCTTGGTCATCCCATCATCCCGTATCAGTCTCGTGATACCATCCAATCCAGCCTGAGCAGTCGCCTTAGCATGAAAGATGTTCCCAAAGCAATGAAGACTCCACCGCTTGAGCTGATATTTCACATATTGAAGAATTTTAGCAAAGGTGTGCATTGCCGTACCGAAAGCAGGTCTACCACTTCTCCACCAGTCAGCCACATAATCATACAAAGATTGGTCCCACAACCACATGAGCTGAAATCTAAAAGAAGGAGAACGAGGCACACGACGTGACTCAATAGCCAGCTTGATAGGCCAATGGCCAAATCCTCTCCAATCCAAAATTTCAAAACAAGAAGACCACTGACCACCAATCCAATAGCAAGAAACCAATAAGCGATCGAATCTCTCAACAATACAATTATCCCCAATCCTGCGATTGTTCCAAGTAAACTTACCATTACTGGGCTTCATATCCACTAAATTCAAAGCATTAATGTTATCACACAGGAGCAACGCCGAGGGCTCTAGCCTCGTAGTACCCCCACGCTTTTCAGCCAATTCAGTGATAGCATTAAAATCTCCAGCAAGAATCCAGGGATGGAAAGGAGCCAAACTGCGGACAAACCAAATATGGGACCACAAAGACTGCTTACCCCGAAGATCAATAGGAGCATAGATATTATAAAGGAGCAAAATCTCCCTCGTCTCAAAGCTAGAAGCAATCATAGACATAACAAATTTAGAGGACACCCACCAAAGAGGATAGAGCTTCTGTAGGTTCCATAAACAAGCTATGCCCCCAGAAGACCCATGAGCACCAATGCACTGACACTCCTCGTTCCTCCACAACTTAGGAGCCAAACTAAACATACTATCCACTGAAATCTTGGTCTCTTGCAGAAAAAGAATATCAGGACCGTGTTTCCTAACCAAATCATGAACTGCTTTTTGTCGAGGGCCGTTGTTCAAGCCCCTTACATTTCATTATAGAACAATCATTTTGAGGGGTTCAAAAAATGAGAATCCAGAGTCTTTACCGACCCTGACTCCACCAAAGTCTCTCCTATCAACTTGATCTTTGCTAGATCCTTCTTTCTACCAAGTTTGGCATATTTCTCCGCCCCACCCTTCTTAAGATCCCTTTGTAAAAGGCCCAACTAAGGAGAAGGCTTGTTGCCCTTAGCCGCAATCGGATTTACCTTTCGTCCAAGAGAGGAAGAATCCCCACCACCTTTCGGTACCTCGGCCGAAAGAGCCGACACCAACTGTAGATCTGTATCCATCTGCAAATTATCTC
>VDFB02379549.1:0-20469 GCA_007258455.2 Sequoia sempervirens | reverse complement strand
CTTGAGTTGACAATTTGAAGGTAGCTTAGGCATTTGTATGCCATGGCAATTAATATCCCGAATGAAATGCTTAAGCCAAAATATATAATAAGTGCCTGAAAAGATATGCATTCTTTTTTGGAGTTTGAGAAGCGCTTGTAGAATGACACCTCAACATTTGGCAGTATGGACTACCGCCGATGACTGCCACTAGCTTATGCTAATTAATTAGCTCATACTAATCCTTGCACGCAACAAATTATCGTACCTACAGATGCAACTGGGTGGGAAATTCGAGCAAGCCTTGGTGCAAATTTTGAAATGGTACTTGATTGACCTCATGCTTATGGTATGCAAATTACCATGTTCATCATGGCCATTTCTATAAATAGGTGCTTAGGCAATAGTGAAAATCACACTTAGCAATTTTTGTAGAATAGGTAATAGGTGATTGGCTTAGCATTCGGTGTTGGTAGTTTGCATAGTATTTGCATAGAGTTTAGACTTAGGTGATTTGCATAGGGATTTTTTTTGATAGTCATATAGAGCTTGTCACCATGAATACCCCAATTAGGTTGGTCTCATAAATCACAAATGACTTTTTTGGGCGACATTTTGACTAGGTGCCATAAGAGGATGACCAAAAATAAGCATTCCTTGGCCATCATAACCATGAAATGGGTTATGGGATGTGACTGCCTTGAATATGAAGATAAATACAGAGTTAACACTAATGTGTGCTCTCACTTTGTCGCGTTAATGCTCAATATCTAGATTCCCAAGCCACTTGTTCTCTACCTGGTAAAAGAGATCTTTCCAAAGAAATACGTGAACAACCTCAGAGAGGTGGTGGCAAATGCTGCATTTGGTGGAGGTATTCCAACTGTGAGCGACCTCTATAATTTCATTGAAGAAGATGCGATCGTACCGTGGTTGCTGTTCTTGAGCAGTTTTTGACTCCAGTCATAGGAAGAACATCGCTAGAGGGCTACCCATGCTTGTCACTTCCTCTTCCACCTATACAATGTGATTCCATTTTATGACATTGACTCGTACATTGACTTCAGGAACCTAGTGTTCCCTCCGCCACTTGCTATTAGTCCCCTGGAAGCTACTACTGTTGGCGCCCCTGCCGATGAAGAAATTGTGGACGTTGCCGTCAATGCCTCCATTGCTGGTGCACATGCCATGGACTAAAAATTTCCCTTTATGTTTCAAAAACTAAAGCCCGTTAGTCTATTTTTTGTATATATGCCTGGAAAAGGCTTTACAGTAATGTATAAGGAAGATATAGAAAAAAAAAAAAATATACTTTAAAAGCCTGAATTATGAGCCATTTTGATACTGTATTTAGCAAAGTATATAAATATAATGAAATATAGCTTTATATAATCATCTCGTCTCATTTTCCTTTTGATTATGCAATTTGGGTTCTCCTTTTCTGTTCCTGCATATATGTTTTTACTTCAATTTTGCATGTGAGTGTTGATTTTTTCTGCCCTTTTGAGATGCAAATTTGTTTTCCTTGCTCTTTGCACTAATGGGTTACTTGTTTCCGCTTCTCAAACCAAAGAATTAATTAAAAGACCGGCCAAAAAAATGAAAGGGAAAGAAAAAGAAAAATGCACTATCAACATATTTACATGGTACGATAACGTAAGCTTAATTAAATATTTTAATGTGAATTTCGTTGACTGGAATTCCCAGCGCTTCTTGCTCCATATTTTCTAACTCGAACAAATTGCGTTCTTTGCATCAAATTATTTTGAATAGGCCTTCCCAAAGGCTATAGAACTTTCTATGCTAACCTAGATTTGGAACCCTCTCATTAAATTTTAGCACTAGGTCCCCACATTTTAGACCCTAGTTAGACACTTTCTTGTCAAACCACCGTTTAACCACCTACTGGCAGTTAGTCATGGCTATTAAGGACTTTTCCCTCTTCTCTTACACTTCTAGCAACTCGGCCAGCCAAACCTCCATGGCCCTGTTTTGCTCTACCTCGAGAGATTTGTGCAATTGCAATGTTGGAATCTCCATGGAGATAGGCAATAGAACTTCCTTCCCATATACTAACTCATACGATGAAGTCTTGAGGACTTGCTTAGGAGTTATACGGTCTGCCCAGAGTGTCTCCCTAATATTTTTATGCCATTCCCGTTGGTGCTTTGACTTGATCTTTTTGATGAGTCAGACTAAATTTTTATTAGTCGACTCTGCTAGGACATTACCCTGTGGGTAGTAATTTGATGATGTTTTTAAGAATATGTTCTTCATGAGTGCGATTTGGCATACCTTAGAGCCTAGAAAGCTTTGGAATTATCGAAGATGATCATTTTAGGCGGGTCGAATCTTGTCACTAGTTCCTCAAGGAAGTCCACTATCTATGTCTCCATCGCATTCTTTAGCGACATGGCTTCAGTCCACCTAGTGAAGTAGTTCGTGGCCATTAGAATCCACTTGTGTCCAATGCTGAAGGCAGGGTTGATCATTCCAATGAAGTCAAGTCCCCATTACGCAAATGGTTCATAAACCACTATCAGATTGAGAGGGATCACAAAATTATTTCTTCCGGCAAAGAATTGGCATTCCTTACAAGCCTTTACCAGGGAGTATGAGTCGTTAAACAATGTGGGCCAAAAGTACTTGACGCAGATAATTTTGATGGTGGTGGTCTTTGCGATGAAATTCCCATCCACGATACTATTGTGGAAAGTGCTGAGAATCCTCTTAGCCTACTTTGTGGTGACACACCGCAATAGAATGCCATTGAAGTTCCTTTTGAACAAGATCCCTTCAATGAGCGCATATCCGTTGTTCTATAGGTGGTAGGATCTTCTCTTATGAGAAGGAAGGCTTGGTGAATATTTTACAGTATGCATAAATCTCACTCTTTTTTCCAGCCAGTAGCCTTTGGACTCTGACTCATTGATCAAAACTAGCTCTAGTTGCTCTTCTTCAGTTGCCATTTCTCCATCGTGTGCCAGATATTCGCACAATCCTCTTCCTTAGACGATCTTTGTAAGCTTGACCTCAATGTCATATTCAAGGATCTTGGTGATCCAATTTTCCATTTTCTTGGTGATTTCTCCTTCCATGATGTATTCACGCACACTGGAATGTGCGACATAAATGATCACCTTATTGCAAGAGATTAGGTGTCAGAACTTCTTGAGTCCCTTAACTCTTGTGAAGGCTTGTCTCTTGATGAAGTTGTAGTTCATCTCATATTCCTTTAGGGTTTGAGAGTGGAATGCTATTGGATGTTCTCCCTTTCCTTCATTATCTTTCTGAGTTAAGATAGTAGCAATGCTTGACTTGCTACTGAATACATACATTATGAAGTCCTTCGATAGGTCTGGATTGACCAATACAGGAGTCGAGGAAATAACATCCTTAACCTTTTGGAAGGCTTCTCTTACTTCTATAGTCCATTTGAATAATTGATCCTTTTTCAACATCAGGGTAATCAGTTTGATTATCCCTGCAAAATCTGAAATAAATTTTCTCACAAAATTTACCTTTCCCAAGAAGGATTGGATGCCCTTTTTGTTGACCGGTAGGGGAAGTTCTTTGATTGGTTTCACCCACTTGGGATCAATTGCAATTCCTTCTTTGGACACTACGTGTCCTAATAGCTTGCCTTGCAGCACTCTGAAAAACACATTTTTTCGGGTTTAGGGAGACCTCGAACTCTTTGCATTTTTTGAAAACCATCTCAAGGTGATAAAAATGATCATCCTTATGTTTGGAGAAAATAGTCAGATCATCCAAATAGATTAGGATAATCTTGTTAATCAATTCGCTAAAAGCAATGTCCATGGCCCACTGAAAAGTGGCTCCTACATTTGAAAGGCCGAAAGGAATTTTAGCATATGTGAACGTTCCCCACTCGGTAGTGAATGTCGTCTTGTATCGGTCCTCTTCTCTCACCCAGATCTTATTGTAACCGAAGAAGCCATCCAATAGAGAAAACATTTCCAAACTTGCCACTATCTACAGGATTGACTCCATAAAAGGTAGCAGGTAGTGGTCTTTTAGGGATGCTTTGTTTAGGTCCCGAAAGTCAACACATAGGCAGATATCTCCATTCTTCTTTCAGACTAGCACCAGATTGGATACCCACGTGTTGTGCTTGATCGAGAAGACAATCTAAGACTGAATTAGCTTTGTTAACTCTTGTGCCATCATAGCTTCGATCTTCGGGTTTACTAGCCTCTATTTTTGGTGGATTGGTTTTGCACCTTTCGTTAGCTCTATTGTATGCTAGATGATGTCGAGATCATAGCCCTTAAGGTCGTCATATGACCAAGAAACTAATCCTTGATACCTCTCACAAAAGTCAATAAGCCTTTCTTTATCATGATGCAAGACGTCTTTCCCAACTTTGAGCTTTCTCCCATCTCCGACCTGAAGGTTAGCATAGTTGCTTTTGTACACTACAAACTTCCTCTTATCATTTCTTGCATCATCACAATCGGAAAGGTTTTCGAGAGTGACAAGCCCCTTCTAAAGCTTATTAGATTTCAACTAGATGATTTGACCATCATAGGCCTCTACGATCTTTGGTTGGAGTTGATCGGAAAAATCTCCCGACTGTTGGATGAATGAGGCAATGTGCTCATCACTATCAAACACTTGCCAACTCTGATCATTATCTAGAATCACCATTCAGACTATCACTCATAGAGAGTGCTTGTTATGCATTAGGTCGGAGGCTGGTTCAAATTGAGATCCGATGATGGCCATGCAATCTGCATCATCATTTTGCTCCCTAGGCACTGTCTGAATGTTGAAGGCTTCAAATCCGTCAATCAGGTCCTAGACTTGATGTCTATAGGATCACATATGAACATTCTTCACAGTGGAAATTCTCCAGACTTGATTGACTACTATTTTGGAATCTTTGAACAACATCAATTACTTGATGCCCATCTACTCTGCAAGGCTTAAACCTTGCACTAGACCTTTGTATTCAACTTCATTGTTTGAACAAGCGAACTGGAAGTGGAAAGACCTCAATGTCTTTTGATTTTATGGGGATATCAAACATATCCTGGCTCTTGCACCCACTTTGCATCTCACTCCATCAAAGTGGAGCGTCCATAGCTCTAAAGCTTGATTACCTTTTGGTTGGACCTTCATGACCTTCAAAATCTCTTGTTCCTCATCAAAGATGACATAGGTTCCCAGCCCAATAGCATGATAGTTGCCGAAAGGGTCAACATCTATATATTTGGTTAAGAGAGTTTCTTCTTGATCAGTCTGATCCTTGGTTACTTTTTCATCTTCTAGCATTTTGGTACAACATGTCTCCTCTTTAGTGAAAGAGGTATGAGCAGCCTCAAAGTTGATCATGGCTTCATCAACCACATGCTTTGAATGCAGAGCTTCATACACTATTTTCATTTTAGCTCCATGCTTGGTCCTTAGGATCAAGTACGAACAGTCTAAAGAAATATACCCTCCTATCTTTGAAGTGAATTCTCAGGATAAGCAGAGATCAAACATAGGGGGAACATCTATGATCACAGTGTCTTGTAGAACTATGACACTAGGGAAAGAGAATAGAGTCAAGGGGAGTTCTTTGATGACACCTATGGTTTCGACTTTGTTCCCATCAAGTTGCATACCCCCCCTCTTCAAAGGTTCATAGCTAAGTCCCAAGGCTTTAGCTATTTGCTTTGGCATGACTGTAGTGCTGGCACTTGAGTCAATCATGGCATTGTGTAATAACTTCTCTCCCACAATGAGAGTTAGGAATAAGGGTTTCAGCTTTGGCTTATCTCTAACCTCGACAGGGGCTTCCTCTGTGCTATTTGTGAGAACTTTCACAGGAGGCGATTGATAAACAACCTTTCCTTTGAGCATTTTCTCTTTTGGTTCAATGATTAGATCCTCCTGGAGAGCCTTCTATAGCAATGTCTTCTGTTCTAGAATAGCTACGATATCTCACAGAGACACATTAGCAGATTATTTTTTTAATTGTTTCACCACATTGAATGATGGAATATTTGGAAGCTTCTGCTCCTTAGCTTTGGTTATAAAAATTTCCTTTTGCGGCGGACATTGCTGTACTACTGTGGAGGTGCTGGATATCTGGTCAGAAGCACTTTTGGGCTGTAGATTGACTATTTGCGGGATGACTAGTTCTCCCATGAATCTCCCCTTTGAGCGAGTGTTGTTATCAGACTGTACTTGTAGGGTTTTTGATGTGGATGCATTATTTGTGAACACTTCCTCTTCTTCTTCCATCCATGAGAAGAGTGCATGATCGGAAGAAATATGTGTTTCTTGTTCCAAGGACATACCTTGCATTTTTCTGGTAAGCACCACATTTTCCATTTGCGAAGAGGCATATGCATAACCTCCATGGTCTGATGTTGTGCCTTGGCTGCGTTGCTTCACCACCTTTTGTTGTAGATTGCTGTGCGAACAATTCTGAGGCATATGCGAGTCGCCGCAAGGGAAACACCAGGGGTTGGTGTCATCAACTATGTTGTTTTTCCCCGTAGTTAGTTCTCTGTTTGAGTTTGGGTTAGCACTTTACAACGAAGAAGGAACAGATAATATTTGATTAGTTGTTGGTGTCTGTGAACTTGTGCAGGCACCTCCTTGGGACTAGTTTTGTTGGTAAGAAGACCTTCCGCCTTGATAATTCTGATAAGTTGACTTTAGATGTGTGGCTTGGTTTCACTTGATGACAATTATTTCATTGACGATGGTCTGCAACATTTCCTTGAACTCGCCCATCTCTTCCTTTGAAGAGCCGGATGTAGAAGCAATGTTCTATGGCGCATTCAAATATATGTACATGGATTGGGGAGGTGCAAATGCACTGGTAGATGCTACTTCTGGAGCAAGAACTGATACTTCAGGGAATATAGGCATGGTGGTCTTTGGCAACAACTTCCCAACATCTATTAGATTGTTCTTTGCTTTGATTGTGATGCTATATGCGTCTGGTAGCGTGGTTCTACCAAGAGCCTAGATCATCATCGAAATATCAGGGTTGATAGATTTTAGGTAGAAGATGAATGCTAGCTTGGATGGCAGGCGGATTGTGGTTGGATTCTTTGCCAAGTTACATGGAACCGAGCGTTGAAGTCAATCATGGCTTCATGCGGGGCCCACTTTATGATTTCTAGCTAATGATATTGTGAAGACCTGTCTTCGTCATTAGAAAACCTTTCATAGAAAGTGTCTCCAAGTTGATCCTAGGTACTGATAGTACTAGCCTGCAGAGTGCGATACCAATCTAACACCTTACCCCTAAAAGAGGTTGCAAGCAGTCTTAACGCCATGTTTTGTACGGTGATTCCATGCACCAAACACACATCCACCACATCTTGCAGATGTTTGGAGGGTGTCCTTGAGCCATCCTCAGTAAACTTAGGTATAGATTTTAAAGCAAAGACCGATATAGGGGCCCAAACGGTGGGCACTACTGGTGCTATGAGAGGACTTTTGATGTCCCTTGCCACAATTTCTGTTAGCAATAGGCAACATGCCTAGAGGAAGGGGTAGAGGAAGTGGGATGCTCACAAGTTGGGTTGAGGTTTGTACTGTTCCTAGTGGCATTACTAGCAAATCAGGATTATTTGCTATTTGGGACCTAGTAACAGGCCGATGGCTCATACACCCTCTTTGAATTTAGATTTATTTAAGCAAGTCCCACTGGGCGTGCTAGAAAAAAGAAAACTATTGATGCCAAAAATTAGAAAAGTAACAACCATTTATGGGAAACTCAGTTAATGGGGGGACCAATTGTGCTAAACTGAGCGACCTCTGAATTTTTAAAGAAACTGACTTGTTCTATAATTGGGGGTGTGGAATGGGAAAAGGAAGTAGATATATAAAAAAATAATCTAACTAAGGTGATGCGCCAAGGAGTAGATATATGCATGGTAAATATATTTATTAGGATTTGATTTAAGGGCTCGAATGTCATATCTCAACTTTGATACTGCTTGATTTTACTTTATATAGAATTGCAATATGAGTGTGGTAGAATAAGTGTGTGATATTTGAATGAAAGAATAAATAAATGCCATTTTATTTTAGAGAAATGAAATGTGATGATTATTATTTAAATTCAAATGATGTAACATAGAGAATGATATATTAGAAGGATGAATTGAATTTCCTGGATTTATATTTTTGGACACTAATCTATTAATGGGTGCCTAAATTTACATGAGATGCAGGTTTGTTGAAGACCAAGAGTGTGGTTGAGGTAGAGGAGGTTAGCCACCTGGCAGGGTTAAGTTGGAATGGATCCTCTCACACACACACACCACTTAGTAACATATAAATTGCATTTAGGATGTTATTTAACTAATTATTTATATTGTTTTACTTTGCAATGTTTATTTGAATTAATTAGTGGTAAATTTAAAATGCATATAAATAAAAGAATTAGTTTAGTATATTTTTAGTTGATGCTGTATTTGAGAATTAAGATGTTATTTATTTTATTAAATTGAGGATAATGTGTTGCATAGAGAACAAATCTTGCTTTCTTTTAAAATTAGATTTATTGGAAAACTTAGAATAAAATGGAAAATGGGAAGATTTTCGAAAACAAGCTGATAGAAAAAAAGAAGAAGAAGAAAAATATGAGAAAAGATGATTAAAATTAGGAAACAAAAATAGAAAACAAAGCAAAATAAAGCTAGAAAAAGGAGGAAGAAAGTAATAAAAAGTTCATAAAACTCTTATTTTCAAAACAAGAGCATTCATTTTGAAAATTATTATTTTTCTGTTATCTTCTTTCTCTCTAAAAAAAAAAAAAGGATGCAAATCAAGAA
This sequence comes from Sequoia sempervirens, assembly GCA_007258455.2. NCBI lineage: Eukaryota > Viridiplantae > Streptophyta > Pinopsida > Cupressales > Cupressaceae > Sequoia > Sequoia sempervirens. Next base: position 11,680 of record VDFB02379549.1, on the reverse strand, counting down.
TAGTAGAAATGGACAGAAATTGGGAAAAGAAGAGGAATTGATCGAGAAAGGACAACAAAACCAGAAAACAATTTCATCAAGATAGCATTGGATACTAGGTTTTTGATCGATTATTCCATTGTAATTGTAATTTAGTTTGTGTAGACTAAATGATTGTTTTTGTGTGCCTTGTGTGAAAGATTCAAATTCATGATAAAAATGGAATATATAGTTGAGAATATGCCATTGTTGCGAAAAAAAATTCAATTAATTTCTGTGTAAAAATTGTAAATCTTGACTGTAGAAGTCTATATTTTTCTCAGTCTTCTAAAATTTGTCAGTATATAATATATTACATGTACATAAATCATATTGATGCTTATCAATTTCATTTCTAGAGACACTATCAGATTTATTTCTACTCAAATTTCATCATATTATATATTTGTATATAGATTATACTGTGTTGTATAAAATATATACAAGTACATAATATAATTGTGATTACTTTTGGTAAATGAATGATGCATCAATGTCTTTTGGCTTGCATGGTTTTCACTATATATATAAAAATATCTATTTGTACCCTAAGCTATGAAGAAACCAGCACTATGGAGAGGATAATGACCTCTCCACAGGCCACAACCTGTGGAGAGGGCACTACCCTCCCACAACGGTTGCACCCAAGAGGGGTTGGCATCTCTCTCCTTCCCATTTGGAAGGCTTTTGATTTCATATATTATTGGTTCACTTCGTAGGAATGATTTATTTTGGGATTTTAACATCATGATTTGCTTATGACATATAGTTTATTTTGACATATTTTTTTTCTTCTATAGCCCATGTTTTAAATTCATAGATAATTTTGATTTGGCTTTCAAAATTATACAATCACTATACATGCCAGGTGTGATTTTCACAAGGGAAAATTAGAGTCTGAAAATATATAAGTTAACATCTTTCTCTCCCTAGGCAGCGCTTCGATGGCCTCCTATAAAATCTTTCTTATTTTTGATACAAGTTCAAAACCTGCAGGATATAGTTCAAAAAATCTCATTTTATCATTACCTTCTGCGGCTGTATTGAATGAAAAGCTGAATATATAAATATATTTATTAACTTGGAAATCTTGTTTTATCATTACCTTCTGCACTTGTATTGTATAAAAGGCTGAATATATATACATACACAAATTTATATATACGAAATTACAATTGCATGTCTAAATCTGTATTTCTTGTTTAGATTGACAATATATTCTAAGTTCTTATTTCTCTTTAAATGGGATCTTTTCCACGAAGATCAGTATCTATATATATATATATATATGTATGAGTATATACATATCTATACATATATATATATATATATATATATATATATATATATATATATATATATATATATATATTTTTATATATAATTTTTTTGAAAATATATTTAAATATGATTTTAATGATATGCATAATCTGAGATTTTTTTTTCCTTATAGACAATTTTTATGAATAATGTGTATATATATATCTATATCTATATATATATATAAACATATATTCTTACGTTCATGTATATATATTCTAAAGAAATGATTTAAATCGGTCATGAGAATCATAAGTAATGAAATAGTTGGATTGTAACTACATTGGAACACTTATTTATTGGATATTTCTTTGCCAATGAAATGAAAAACTTGTATAACATTTAGAGAACTTGATGATATTTCAAACTTGAGAAAATTATGCTATATGTATTTCTTTTATGAAACCACTTCCAAGACAGGATGCTGAATGTGGGCTTCTAGAGATGATATTTTTCCTTTTCAAAACTATCATTTATTCTTTGATTTTGCTTGGCCAAGCTAGATGCACCGTTGAAATAGATGGATTAAAAAGCCTAGAAATATATATATGTGTGTGTGTGTGTGTGTTTGTCTTTGCCACATCCTAATAGCGAGTAATATGTCATTCTAGTGTTAGGAATTACATATAGGCTACATGATTGCATTGAGAGTTCCCTCCTACTTCTTCGTTCTAGGTTGGTAGGCTCCTTGCACAGGGTCAGAGTTTTCTTCGAGCTAGGAAGAAATCCGGGGAAGTATTATGCTTCATGGTAAAAGGCGCTTGGACCCACTCTTGATCTTGGCTTTGTGGAAGACAAAGCAGTGTCATGGAGGTCGAGCACTGACGATTCCTCATCATATGGATACTTATACACATTTCTTATATTAATTTTTATGGCTTGCATAGTCAATTGTAAAACTTGTGAACTTGAAGTAAATATTGATATGTATATCTGAAACATTGAAATAGATGTTTTGTATTATCACATTGGTGTAAATGATTGTAATTCGATATTGTAATTTCCTTAGAGCATTTCTTCATATATCTTATTTAATTTACTTTGTTTCATTATCCATATCAAAAATGTGCTTTGCTTTTTGGATTACTATGTTTAGTAAGTGGGATTGATGTCCTTTACACCGATCAAAAATCTTCTATGTACTAGAATGACATAAATTAAAGATAGAAGCCTGAATAATTCATTTAATGAAATAAAATAGTTTTCATGCACATTCACTGAAAAGAGAAGTCAAGGACATTATCTAAACCAAAAAACTTGCATTAAAATAATAGAAGTTTTGAAAATGAATCATTCAAAATTATAATGGCATAGTATAAAGTTTATCAAATAGCTTAAGAAAATAGAAACGCCGAACAAGGGCACAGTCTATAAGTTCTTTTACAATAATCTAAAAATAGGAGAAAGGCCTGATTTCTTTTATAATTTTTTTGTATCTTCTCGAAACTCATTTTCTGAAGTAAGAAGCAGTATATATAGCCAACAATCCACTGCTTGGCCAACTTGTAACATAAAAGATTATGTATCTTGAGCAATGATCTCCCTCGGCCGTTGTAACAAAAGATTTGGGCCATGGCATGTAGTCGCTTCCTAGCCAAATGCATCCCCTACAAATGATGGCAGTGGTCTAGAAACATGTCATGTTGACAAGTGTTGCCTCCCAACAGAGGTAGTTAGAACACACAACAACATGTCGCATATCATTGTTTGCTCCATCCTCTCCTTTAATATAAAATCTTGTCGAAGGGACATGTGGCAGAAATTCGTAGCCCGTGTCTCATTCTCTCTTGCCTTTGTTGAAAGCTCATGTTAGGAAGACATGTAGTAGCAATGTTTACTATTAGTGCTGATTGTGGGGTCCACCAAAATTTTATGCGAACAGGAGCTACGTGACATCTGGGTGGAGCCCGACAAGAAAGTGAAGGGAAGCAACAATAAATAGCCCACGGTGTAGACACATGGTAGCATGATGGGAGCCGATAGCAAAGTGAAGGAAGGAATCACTCAGAGGAATGCTAGGCAGACACATGGAAGTTGCCAATAGAGTATAGAAAAAGAAGGCCAATGAAAGGCTAAGGGAAACATGTTTACTATATGAGGTGTGGGCTGGTACTTAGCAAAAAAAAACACTCAAAGGGAGCTTGAAGAATTTTACATTCACAACATAATTGTTTTGTTTCATAAAAATGTGCACGTGTTTTGTCTCCATAGAATGTGTATGCCTTTTGTTTTCATAAAAACACATATGCATTTTGCTTTCATAAAAATGAGTACACTTTTTGTGAACTCAAATAACACACCCATGTTATGGCTCAAAAAATCTGAGCCATAAAAATGAGTGCGTTATTTGAATTTATTCAAAACACGAGTGTGTTTTGCTCATTTTTGGGCATTTGGACACTTTTTTATGCCCCATATTGATGCATGTTCCCACCATCCAATTTGGTATATATTCATCTTGGCTACATATATCCTCATATCGATAAACACAAAAAGACCCACAATTTTGATATAAGTGAGGTAGACATCAAGGCCTGGAAGAGCTGCCCACATAACCCTATGTTAGAGGCCTATTGTTTTGTATAAGGGTTTGAGTCAACAAGCTAATAGACTCTAAGGCCTCCACCTCAATACCCTCCACAACAGAAGGAATAGTGATGTACTCAAAGTATAATATAGAAAGGGGTTTTAATGTCTAGTTTTAAGCACATTGTGCCTCCACTTTTTCTTATGCAGAGCCCCCACCTCTACATTGGAACTCCTGCATATCAAAATAATTAGGGTTCTCATTGACAAAAAACTCACAATAGAGTTTTCTCAAAAAATATTGTAGGACCTCATTCTTATTGCATGAAAGATGATCAAAAACCATCCGCCACCCATGCCAAAAGTATTCCTTATCCCTTGGTGGTGGCACCAATGGATAGGGAACCTCTTGCAAGTTCCATGTAATGGTGCATTGTTTTTTGGGTCAGTAAACAATATACATAAGCCATATTTCAATTTTTTTGTTTAATTTGGTCATAAGAAAATTTATTTGCATAAAATTATCTTTGTTCATTTCTCTTGTTTGACCAAGTGTTTATTTGGCCACTCATGGATACAATGTGAGACATGATGGATTCTAGTGAGGTTTCTAGGGTAGACCTATGGGAGTTGCTTTTTCCTAGATCTCTCAACCTTTTAATTATTGCCTCAAGCTCTCTCTTATCATTTTCCATTTGACCTATTATATTTTCTTGAGTCCTTGGAAGATGATGAGGAATTGACAGAGGGGTTTGTTGTGTTATTCTTTAGTAATTTTTTGATGAGGAGGTGAATCAAGGTTTTCATCAATAGGGGGCGCATTATCAACTCTTAAAAATTAAAAAAAAATTACTCAAAAAACTAATTCAACCTATCTATTTAATCAAATATGTACACTAGAAAACTAAAAAAAATTGTCTTTAACCTTGACAATGTCATGACAATATTTTGGTGGTGATTTGGTGGGAAAATAGCATTGAAATACCTCTACCATAATGTGAGCATGCTTCAAACCAGTTGTAGACTACGACTTGACTGAGGGAAAGAATGAAAATGAAGTTTTGATATTATTTTTTGTTTTTATCATCAACAACCATAACACACATTTAATTCTTTAGGGGGCCAAAAAGTGGGGTGGCCACTTTTTGGTCCCCCATCTCTATGCACTTACACAATATTATTTTACAAACATTTAATGATTAAAAATACTCAAATTTACCCCAATATAAGATGTATGGCCACTTCGACTAGTAGGTTTTGATGTCAAAGGCCCAAAATTAACTTATTCAACATCTAACGTGAGTTTTAAGATTACCATTTATATAAGGTTAAATTATTGAAATGTACCATATTTATTTTTCTTTACTATTACACACCTGTGGACTTGAAATTTTCATGTAAGAGGGCGGTGGAGGGACACCAAACATAGGTGAACACTCTGACCCTAAAATTTTATTACAATCAATCTAGTAATTTATTTAAATTTATGTTGTAAAATATAATATGATAAATTGAATTTGACCTTGTTCAGATTTACCTATCTATCAATGTCAAATGCTTTATCTAGTAGCTAATATGTCATGACAATTTGATCCAATATAGATTTATCCTATTGCTAGCCATGTGCATCCTGATCATCCTTAGACCCATAAGCACATTTAGAGACTCATAATTTTGACATAAGTGAGGTGAAGGTTGAGACTTGGAAGACTTGTCTACATCATCCTATGATAGAAGTAGGTAATGTGTTGTAAAAAAGTCTGAGTGAGTGAGCTAATGGACTATAGGGACTCGACCTCAACACCCTTCTTCACAACAAAAGGGATAGAGACATCCTCAAACTCTAGTTTAGAAAGAGGTCTTTATTTCTTGTTTTGAGCATGTTGTGTCCCCACTCTATCATGTGTTAAGATCCCACCTCTATAGTGGAAATCCTGCATGTCGAAGTAATTTGGGATCTCATTGAAGAAAAAATCACAATAGAGCTTCCTAAAAAAGTATTGTGGGACCTCATTTTTATTACATGGAGGATGACCAAAAACCATCCACCACCTATCCCAAAAATTATTTCTTATCCCTTGGTGGTGGCACCAATGGATAAGGAACCTCCTGCAAGTGTTGTGTATGGGTGCATTAGCTCATGGGCCAGTGAGCAACACACACAAGTCATATTTCAATATATTTTTCTTTGATCTTCTTATAAGATATTTTTTCTACATAAAATTGTCTTTGTTCTTCCATCTTGTTTGACTAAGTGTTGATTTGACCACTCACAAATACTATTTGAGAGACAATCGATTCTAGTGAACTAGTGAGGGTAGACTTATGGGAGTTGTTTCTTGATGGATCTCTCAACCTTCCAATTATTGCCTCAAGTTGTCTTTTATTATTTTCTATTTTCCATAATATATTTTCTTGCATCCTGGGGAGATGCTCGCTATCATTTTTTTGTTGTTCTTCATTAGGTTTACTCAATCGGTGATGTACTCTTTTAATTCTTGGAAATTAAATAAAAACAAGTCAATTTTTTTTCAATCTATATATTTAATTGAATTTTTACACCAAAAAACTAAAAAAACTTACCTCTTCAACCTTGGCGATATCGTGGAAAAATTTTGGCAATGATTTGGCAAAAAAATTGGTGATGAATGAGCTATTGCAAAATATGAGTGCACTCTAAAAGGTTTTAGACTAGGTTGTTTTGTTGAGAGGCAGAGTTCAAATGAGTTTGGTTTCTTTCATTTTTTTATTTAAAGAAAAACAAAACACGAGTGCATTATAATGCACTTGCATTATGTTCAATAGGGGGTCACAAAGTTCAGTGTGGCCACTTTTCGTCCCCCATATTTTTGTACTTACCCTCTTGTTAGGGGTGTTTAAGCCCTTAACAATTGAAATACCCACATTCATTACTATCTAAAGGATCCTAAGTATTACATCCATTATATATTAGCAAGTGATTGGTAAGTGAAACTTGACCACTAGATAAAGCTAATTCCTCCCTTTTTTCTTATTTATTTTTTGATCCTTCTTCTTCCCCAAAATCATATTTGGCTTCAAAATATTAGAGGGTTATTGGATTAGAAATATGGCCTCGACAATCCCAATATCATCATCTTTACCCATTTCAAACTCATACAATCACTTTGAATTATCCAATTCATTGATGTCTTCCCCTACTATTGCATAACTTCAAAAGGCACAATAGCTAAATTGACCTTGTATAATTATTTTTATTTATGAGAATATTAATAGCTATGGATATTGATGAGGAAGCAGCCCGAGACTTAGAAAATAACCCACAAACAAGAGAATAATTTTATTATTCAGAAAATGGAGCTTCTTACATGCAGAGGATCTCAAATCCCCAAGTTCTACAACACATGCAAGTTACAGAAAGCTACAGAATAACCCTTTCGCAATATGCGAGCTTGTCCCCAAAAGCTACCCAAAAATTAGGAACCCGCCCATAAATAGAGCTCCTCTTTAGCTTGGAGCCAAAACAACATTCAAATTTGAGTTTAGGCAGTTTGGCGCCAAAAATTACAAGTTGAAGTTCAAATTTCAAAAGAACATTTGCAATTGTATCTTCTAGAAAGTGCGCCAACTTCCCGGGGCCATAACTTTTGATCCGGAACTCCGATTCGCGAACTGTTTGAACCGTTGGAAAGGTCTCGAAGTCAATAACACACTCAAAATTTGCTACGCCAATTTTGACAAGTTTCGAGGCCGTTCTGGGAACTCTAAGTGCCTCAAATCTAACTCAGAAGATTTTCAAGTGCAAATCTGGGAAACTAAAACTGCAATATCTTTCAACCCAGGAATAGAAAATAAAAACTGTAAATTGGAAATTTCATTATGACGAAAAGGGTATCCAAAAATGTAAAAACATCTAAAAAAACGAGAAACTTGAAATTTAACTATTTTTGGGTGATGCAAGATTGCCCTTACAACACTGGATGCTCCTGCATCAGATATGTAGAATATTAGGAGCATAAATATTTCATAAGGCTACATTAGGCATAGTAATTACTTATGATAAGATAGACATATTAATTGTTAAACTTATGAGATTATATAGAAATTTAATAAATAGTAAATAGTTGTCCAAAGGTCTCACTAAGATAATTCTTGTGAAGATTGATCAGACATCTAAGAAAATCTTCAACAGTAATTTATAATAATTTAATTGAAGTCTAAGATCATAAATTCAATATATATATCTACTCACTTATTTTGATGATTATATTGAAATCTAAGTGTTTTTAAAAAAATATAGTGACTAGTATATTAGATATTAGAACCTTATTTTTTTGCATAATTTAAAAGAAGTTAAAGTCAAGAAAATTTCATCTAATTTTACTTAATATGAATAAAGCTATACAATATTTATTAATTTGTAAGTTATAATTTTGGTGAGAGGTATAATTATAATGGTAGCAAGGGATGGAGTGTGATAACATGAGCATGTTAACAAAAACTATTAAAGAAACAACATACAAAATAATAAAAATATAAAATAAATAAATTATATGACCTAATAGAAAGATTTAAGAACTCTATAAATTAATACATAATTATTTTCATTTGAATTCTTATGAATAAAATAATTTTAACAAATAACTATATACTTTAGTAAATAATAATTTTAAAATAATTATATAATTAAATAAACAACAAATAATTTATTTAAAATTTAGAAAAATAAAATACATATTATTCATTTAAATATATAGATATTAAATAAAATAATAAATAAAATGTTAGGTACATGTGCTAAATATATTTTGTATATTTTTTAAATAAACAATGCTGGCGACGAGCAATATATTATTTCAGGAATCACCTTGGTGTGCAATGGGTGGCTACTCTGAAGAAGTGCGGAAGGTGGAAGGTCGGCGGCAAGTACATTCGGTAATACGAGGTCAACTGGCAGGCCATCGAAAAAACGATGTTATTTTATGCAACAAAGCAAAATCAATGGAGAAGATAGCCTAAACCAACTATGCACCGCTTACTGATCCGAACAATGAAAGATAGGAGAGGGGAGAGGAGAGATGATGGTAGAAGAGGAAGAAACGAAAAGAGGTGGACATGAAGAGGAGAAATGGAAGAACTGGATATGATGGAGGCAGAGAGGGACATGGAGGAGGAGAAAGAGTGGAGGATGGAGGGAGACAAATGGAAGAGATAGGAGATGGAAGATAGGAAATGGAAGAAGGAGGGAGAAACAATGATTGTGTGTGTGAGAGTGAAAGAGATAGGGAAGGAGAAACAAGGAGTGTTTGGGTGAGTGCAAAAAGATGGAGGGACAAATTATGACCAAAATTTTAAAAAAGTTATGATAGGCTATAAGGCAAGTGTGTTATAATGTGAGCACATTATAACGCGCTCATGTTATGGCTTGGTGTGTTGAGCCTAAGGCTTGACCACATCAAGCCTATTCCATGCTTGCATTATAACGTGAGTGCGGAATAGCATGCTTGTGTTATGAGCTATTATAACCAAAAAAAATCAAATTCATTTATATGTTGACTATTTTTTCTAGTGCCCGTGGCCAAAAACCATTCTCTTGTGTGCTTGCATTCTAGGAGGAGACAATCTTGCAATTTTTTTTATCAATTTGTTGCTATTTCGTCACCAGGATGCTGCCACATCGATGGGGAGGTCGAATAGGTAAAGATTATTATTTTTTTGTTGTAAATTTGTTAGTTCTAGGTTGTTTTTGATATTCATTTGTTGAATTTGTAGGAAATGTTAATGATCCTAGAAACCCTCTTAAAAATCCTCAACAACCAGAGCAACAACATGAAAAAAATCATCAAGTTCAACAACCACAACAACAATATCCTCCACCAATACCTCAACATCCTTCTAGCACTCAAAAAAATTTAATGGGGGTAATTGAAAATAATAAAAAACAAATTGAGGAGTTAATCATGAGGTTGAACAATCCAGTAGGTTCAACCATGGAGAGAAGAACACTTGCAAATTCACTTAAAGAATTGTTGAAAAATGTAGATGCAATCAAAAAACAATTAAGTGGTTGGAAAGATAGGAGGTAGGTGGCTAGGAATTTTTACTAGGATAAATTATCATATAAAGATGTAAAAGATCAAAAAATTACAAAAATAGATTTGTGCTCATTACTCACTGACCCACACACAAATAAAAATCTTGAACTCAATGCGAAGAGGTTTTCTATCCATTGGTGCCACCACCAAGGGATCAAGAACTTATTTTGGGATAGGTGGTACATGGTTTTTGATTACCCACCATGCAACAATTGGGAAGTCCCACAATATTTCTGAAGGAAACTATACTGTGAGTTCATCCTAAAAAAAATCCTGAATTATTTTGATATGAGTGACTTCTAGGGGAGAGGTGGGGGGTTGGCTCAAGATAGACCTAGTTTATGGTAGGATCCTAGGCGACAAGTGAGACGAGCTATCGCTAGGCCAGATTATGAGCACATTTTTATCCCTTCCATCATGAAGGAGAGTGCCGAGGTAGACACTTTGTAGTCTATCACCTCTTTGACCCAAAGTGTCATCCAACATGCCAGTCCTATACTATAGTACCATCCAGTGGAGTCTTTGAGTGGTAGGCTTCCAACCCACTCATGTTAGGCTTGCGGGGTGACTTGTTCATATCCCCAATCGACACTCAGGAGGCTGCTACATAGGATATGTCTACAACTATGGAGATGGCGAGGGTAGCTAACATTTTGAATGAGGCTTATGAAATTGATACTCAGGTAAATGTTAGCATGTTCATTGAATTTAATTTATTAAATTTAAAATTTGAAATGAAAGATTAACTAATTTAGTTTTATGATTTTAATAAAATTTCAAGCTCATAGTGTTGATATTGGATACACTGGCCCTACACTCGCTTATTACTCCACTTCATCTACCGTTGAGGTATGTAACTAGTAAACAATTATAAATAAATATTATGTGTTAATAGCATTGTTATATGAATGGTATTCTAATATTTGATTTTGGATGTTGAATATGCTAATATTGGAGGTTTCATGGGAACAGCTCCAAGTGCTAGTGGAGTTAGACAAACCTACACACAGGTAATAGAATAAAGAGTTTAACTAAGGAATTGTACTTAATAGATTTGTGTAGCTTATATTCATATTGTTGATTACATTGCATTGCACATCTTTCAAACTCAAAGCATTACTTCACATTCCATAACTAAAACTAGATGTTGATAGATGACAAAATTTCAAAGTTAAAATATAGTTGTTTATAAAGTCAACATAAGTAGTGATGCAATTACTTCACATAGCATAAGTAATCACTAGGAGTGGCTTCCAATTGCATTTTCTTGTCATGGCATTCCATGAGACCACTTTTTATTGAGGCATCTTTTCAAACAGTTCACTACCTTGTCTAAGCTATGGATGATTGGAAGAAATATATGAAAGAGTAATAGTAAGCAATAGCATAGATAAGGCAATGAGTTGTTTGAAAAATGCTTCAAAGAAATGTGGTCTCATGGTGATGTCCATCACCATGAGACCTAATTTATTTGAGGCATTTTTTCAAGCAACTCACTGCCTTTTCTATGCTACCACATTTTCCATACATGTCTACCAAAGCATTTTATCAAAAAAATCACTTCCTTGATGCTATGGCTAAAAGCCTAAAAAAAGGTGCTTTCCAACAACTATGGGTTATTGGAAAAGAATCTATCAAAGAATAATAGTAAGATATAACATAGACAAGGAAATGAGTAGTTTGAAAAATTCCTCAAAGAAATGTGGTCTCATGGTGATGGAATTCCATTCCATCACCATGAG